>KI547144.1:430263-449977 GCA_000497715.1 Spathaspora arborariae UFMG-19.1A
TTGCCGTGATGATATATTTGATACTTATTATATTATTGGGGCCAGAGAATAGAGGTGCTGACTTCTCAGGAACAAGACATGATAATTCTGATGAAGAATCTGCAGATTACTCTTGTGATCAAGAAAAGGGTGAAAATAAAGAAATTGTTATCAAGACTCAGAGCCGCCAAGTCTAAGAGAAGCCGTGTTCGGATCCATCAGGGTTATGTTTTTGTTTTTTCTAACTATATAAATTAGTATTATTATTATGTTATTCTTTTAAATCTTGTGATTTGTAATGCTAAAACGTGTTTATGGTTATGAAATAAAAGCCGTTTGAAAAAAAAAATGGTTAAAAAATTACATAAATGAATAGGGAAATATTGCAGCAAATTAGAAGGGGCTAAAATTTTGCCGCAACTACGTCTCCTCTGCAGCAAATCGCACGATAATCGTTCGATAATCTTTCTATAATCGTTCCAGAATCGTCATTGCTCCTCTCGAAAAACATGTTAAACTCGGTGGTAAAAGCAATTCGAATTTTTTTTTCACATTATACATTAAAAATAATACACACGTCCGTGAGTCCAGGCTGCACGATGTTGTTTTAGAGGTTTATGTTATCGAATTTATTTGTTGGAATTGTTATTTCCTTTTGTTTTCTTCTGTTTTAGATCCTTAAAATATAAGTGCCGGATTTAGAAATTGGCCGATTTCTTAATTAAGATAAAATTCATACATCTAAGGGGTAGAATTATTGTATTTGTAATTGTCATGAAAAGTTCCTCTCTAGGAAATTTAAAAAAATAATTCTTCGCTTGATTAAGCGACTTTGCATCCAATTTTATTTTTGGAAAATAGTATCGCTGTGCAAATTGTTGTTTGAACTTTGGTTATGTAATATTTTAGGCTTTAAGGTATTGCTTATTTTTTGGTTAAGAAATATATTAATTCCAGACTCGGAGAGAGAAAGAGAGAGAGAAAAAGAGAGTTGATATTTAATAGTTTGATTAACATACCAATAAAAAGAGTGATATATAAAATTATAAACAATAAATGTAAAAGATGCAGGAATCAACTTCCTTAAGTATTTCTTACAATCACTAGGTTCTTGACCTTTTTCAAAAAACCTAGAAAATCTATTCTAATCTTCAACTAATAATAACCATTTTGAAGGGTTATGTTCCTTTCCACCCTGAATATTAGAGCACCAGAAAGTTGTGTAATTATTCTGACCAACGGTTGGTAGAATTACTTTGTTGCAAATTTAATATACGAGTAATTGGGAAATTATCTCTAGGTAATGCATCAGGATTGTTGCAAAATCTTCCTAATAGTGTGTTAATATCCTGATCCTTGATCAGAGAAATCCTGTGTACAGTTGTGGGATCAAATGAAGAGTATTTCTTTTCTTAAACCAAATATAGGCTTGCTGAAACCTTGACAGGGTTTTTTTTTGTTTTAGAGTCATTACATTTATCTATAAATTTCTTGATATATTGACCTATTTTCATGTGGAAACTGCCTACTAATGTAAGACACATAAGGTCGTATTCATTTGTATATAGCACAGCAACCTCTCCCCTACCATAATCTAATCCTTTTAATTATATAAGTAGCAACCACAGGACGATGATCCGAAAAATAAAATCCTTTGAAATAATTATGCAAGATTCCAAATTGTCGTATTAAAATATCATAATATTCATGATGGTTTAATTTAAAATAATTAATTGATTCCGTTTCCACTTCTTCCGATCTTGTGAAATAAGGTGACCAAATATAATCAATAATCGAACTATCTTCATTATCCTTATCAAACCCAGTGAATGTCGATGTATGACCATATGAATCTTTCCAATTGATAAGCTTTCTTGAATCTTTAAACCCCGCTTTTGTTAAGATTTGATATGGTTCATCTTTAGGTTGAGTATTAAAATCTCCACACAAGAAAGAAGGATATGAATTAAAATTTTCCATTTTATCAATGATTAATTGTGAACTTTTCCTACGAGCTAATTTCCCGCGATGGTCATAATGAGTATTGAATACATTGATTTTCACCAAAGGATTATGACGAGATTGAAGAGTTATCATGGTGACTATCCTTTCTAACGCGGCATCCCATCCTCTACTTGGCTTCTCTGGAGTTTCACTAAGCCAATATGTGGTGTTGTAAATAACATGCCATTCTTTAGATTTGAACAAGATTGGAGCATATTCTCCTTTCGTGATCCCGTCTTCTCTTCCAACACCATAATAAGTCCATTCGTCACTATGTTGATTTAATGAGATGAGGATATCTATAAGTTGATGATGTAATACTTCTTGAAGGCATACCACATTGGCTTGAGCCGATGCATGAAAATCCATAGAATTAATCAGTTGTACTCTTCTTTTCTTCCATGGTTGCTCGAATTCAACAGGATGACCACGATTATCGTACCTGATATTGTTGGTATATAACCTAACAGTAACTGCTGGACCAAGTAAATATTGATTGTGGTGGTTGACATAACCATATGATCCAAGTAAGAATAATAGGACAATGGTGGGGATAATGAATAGGGAGAACATACGAAGTGGTCTACGTGTTCGAGGTACTACCTGTACCAACAATGGAGTATTCTCATCTGGCATTGTAAATGTGTATAAACTTATAGAGTTCTTTCGTTGATTACAATTTCATGATGATTTGGAAAGGGGTGGGTTGCCCAGAATACTCCGCAACCCTTGCCAAATTGGGAAATACTCTAAGCCGCACGAGTTTTTCCTTAGTTTTACTTATATTATACACCTCTCTACACTTTTCTCTTTCTTACTTCCAGATGTATAGGCTTTACGCTGGATACTGATACGTCATCCATTTCTTCACTTATAATCTCAATACGATCTTCTTCTGCTTCATCTTCACTAACTTCAAATACTTTAATCCCTGGTAATTGTATTTCTTCCTCTTCTGGTTCACCTTTAATTAAAAACACTATTGTACTCAAAGTTCCAAATATTATTGTCAAACCTACGATGATCATAACTGTATATAAGATGATTTTAAGGGGATTTCTCGTTATTGCACCTATTGGATCAAGCGTAATTTCATAATAAGCGTCTTTCAACTCTAACCATTGTTTTAACCAGAATAATTTTATGAATAGAATGAATTGATATATGGTACTTACTTCAGGATCACGAAGAATATCATCAAAGTTTCTTGGAGGTGCTAAGGGTTCATTCTTAACTTTTGGTTTGTTATTATGTTTATTTGCAAATTCTAAATCAAACTTTTCTTTAAATGTCGTGTTTCCTATAAGTTCAGCATCGGAGATTGAATTACCAATATAGATATTATCAAACAAGATATCATTATCCATACTCCATAATTCAAACCCCATACCACCGATTGGTCGAACTCTCCCGGGTGTGGAATCCACAACATATTCAGGATTGGGAATAGTTCGAGGTTTCCAAGTTCCTTGATAATTTGGATTCACGATATCTTCCGGAAACCAAGGGCCTATATAATCAGGGTTTAGAATCATAGGAGGGGTCCATTTCCCACAACCGGTATTACATTTAGGATTGACAATAAGTGGTGGTGTCCATTCACCTATCCAATCACTGGGTCTAACTGCTGTGGGATCTGGGATGTATCTTGGAGCATCTTCATCCCATTCTTCAGGTTTTGTAGCTTGAGGATCAGGGATTTTAATATGGGCATGTTTTACATCATAATCTTTTGGTTTTTCTTCATTTGGGTTAGGTATAAAAAGTCGATCATCCCAATTTTCAGGTTTCTTGTCATTTTCATCAATGATTTCTTTTGGGGGGATAAGTGGAGGAACAAACATATTGGAATTTTCAATTAAATTTCCTGCTTTTGCTACTTCTCCATTAATTCTAATTTCAAAGTCTTGATTGGCGTGAATTATTAAAGTATACAATGTAGTTAAATCTCCTGTTCTTGACATAGGTGGCCATTTCAAAACATATTCTTGAAAATGTCCATTTACAAATTTTCTTATAATAAACTGGACTTTATTCTCACTACCACATTTATCAGGTCCAAACATAATCAGATAACTTGTTTCTGATCCAAATCTAAAATAATCCTTTGCATCATCTAATAATTTAATATAAGCACCTCCACATTTCAATCCCGCTTGTAATTTAACTTCATATTGTATGACTAAATCTCGACCATCATTAGATATTACATGATCTAACTTTCTGGCAATTGCATGGTGTGCAGCTTTTGTTTTTAATACAAGACCCATATCATTTTCAAATCCAGGATAGACTATAGGTGGTGACAATTCCCATTTACCTTTGTAAGCAACAATTTCATCTCGTCCTTCGTCATATTTCTTTGCATTGGATATATGCCAAGGTGATTTGTCAAGTTTTGTATAGATGAATTGTTCAAATGTGGAATTGGGTGATAGAAGGGATTTGTTGAATGGAGTGAATTGAATGGTATATACTCCAACTATGAAGAATATGAATGATAATATTTGCATTGTTGGTTAGTCAGTAAAAAGAATGCTCAAGGGAGGGTGTTAACAAATTTTTCAGTTTACACGCACTATAGAACAAATATGGAAAATATCAACACTACACAGAAATTACATGTTACTTATTTCCCTTATTTCTTTGTATATTGTTTGACCAAAGTACAGTCCAATCTATAAGTACACTACTATACAAGTCTAAGCTTCAGTTTCATCCAATAATGCAAAACGATTAGCTGAAGAAGAAGAAGAAGAAGAAGAAGGATCAACCTTAGGTTTATCCCCTTCATAAAACTGTCTAACATATTCATCTTCTTCTTCCTTCTCTATTTCTTCTTGAATCTTTTCAGGAGATTTCTCTAATAAATTCACAGTATTAACTTCAATACTCTTATTTATTTGATCCCACCCAGCTTTTCTAGTACTTTGAACATATTTAGCTCGTTTAATACTATTTTCAATCTTTCCCGATAATACACCAGTTAATTTTTCATTTCTTTCAAGTTTATGTTTTAAACTACTAGTTTTCTTCTTCTGATTCTTCTTTACTCGAGAGTTTTCCATTTTCTTAACTAATAAATTCTCATTTTTAATTGTTGTTCTAATTATATGTTTCTTTAAATCGGGTTCTACTTTAGGTATAGATTCAAGAGATTTCTCTTCAGTAGAGAATTCAAGCTCACCTCTTCTAGCAGCACGGCTATGTTTGGAAACTACTTTGTGTTAATACATCTTTCTTCATCACTAAGTAGTGCAATGTGCTTACTTACTCTTCTTGGCCATAGCTTTGGTAATGCCCACTTGATCTCATCGCTTAAAAAAATATATACTACACCAATATAAAAACTGTGAGTAAGGGGAGAATGACGCGGGCGCATCTGCAACTACCAAATTCGGTGTACATTTGCGCTTACACAATATAAATATCCATGCAAATTCTTCCATTTTTTAAATAACAATGTATATTGATCAATATTAACAATATGAATCTTGAAATAACTGCAAATTTTACTCCAGCCGTTCCTTCTAATGTCACTTGTAATCTGACTAGACTCATTCCCAAAATAAAGTGGTATTTTTGACTTGGCGATTCCTCAAACGTTAATTATTGAATTTGATGATGTGAAAATCACAGGAGAATTCCAAAATGAACACAGTATTGAATTAAAACTTGATAGTATTGAAGAGTTAAGTTTCGTGAGTAATGAAAACATCGTTTCCCTTGCAGATTTATTGGATTCGTTTGATATTACAAATATGATTTTCTTGATTTCCAAGACAAGATTAGATATTGGCAAACTTTTGATTTGTCGATTAAATAGGTTGTTTGAGTGTGAGTTGATAAAGAGGAAAGGGGTTGATGATTATGACTGGCTTTGTATAGCGTGTAAGATATAAACTATAATGTTTAATGATATAGAATTAGTATTTAATTGTAACTATATAGTCATTTCTGTAGGTTCTGGTACAGGAGTGTTTGCACTCACACCAGTACTTTGTTTAACAGCAGCTATATATTCACTACATGCTCGATCAATAGCCACTTCCAATACTTCCAAACATGCATTCAATTCACGAGTGACTCGGTCTTTGATTTTCTCACTTGATTTAACTACTTCTAATTGTTCCAATTTCAACATGGTTCTTGATTTTAATTCAGTTATTGCACTACGAGTATTTTTCAAACTGGTGAATAGTTTCCGTAATTGACCTGGGTTATTTCCTCGAAGAAATAAACTCCAGAAATGTGAAAGAAATTCTGTAGTTGTTATATTATAGCTAATAATTTCTTGACTGATTTCACTAGGAACAATATTTGTTGTTCCTCTAGTATCGATCAGTTTATAATTGCGAAAATTATGTTTAATTAAATTAGTGATTTCTTGGGAAATTCGTTCAATATCAGCAGTTTTATTGATATATGTATCTGTTAAATTAACTCGAGGTGATGCAAATTGTTGTGAAAGATATGTTGATATTTGTTCAGGAGTGACTTTAATTTCTGAAGTGTGATGAGAAGAATTGGTAGTTAGATTAGTATCAATATTCAATTTAATATAATGCTGTGAAGTACTATCATTCAAATCGTGTAAATTCAACTCTTCATTGTACTCTTGAACTTCTGCTAATGATAATCCTTGTTGTTTCAGTTCTTGTTTCTTCTCAGGCCCAGTTTCTGTTTCTGTTTCTGTTTCTGTTTCAGCCTCAGTCTCAGTCTCAGTCTTAGTTTTAGTCTTAGTTTCAGTCTCAGACTCGGCCACAGCCATCATTTTTGAAGATAATTTATTCATATTTTTCATCAATACTACCATTTCATTTTCACCAGTAGTAGTACTACTACCGTTATCTTCATATCTCATTGTAAAATCTGGTTTATTTCCTAATTTCTGAGAATTATCTTCTTGATTTCCTAATAAATCCAAGAATTTATGTACTGCAACATCTTGTCGTTTAACTTCCTTCTCCTCATCCACAATAATTCCCTGTCTCTTTCTCGTTTCATCAACATATAAATACTTATCCAATACAACATCCCCTCGCAAATTCCCTAAATTAATTTTATCACCTCTTAGTCTTCTAAATAATTTTGAATTAAAAAATCGAGACCAAAATTCACCTTCATTAAATTTATGAGGTACTAAATCATCAAATGCCAACTTAATCACAGGATATATTTCAAATATTTCATTAATCATTTCTCGTGTGACATTTACATTAACTTGATTATCACTAGTTGCAACAGGTTTAATTGTTGATAATACATTATATGGACCTCGATGTTGAGATATTGTTAATGCAAATGTTCGCAATTGAGGTATTCTCAGTGACCAGAATAGTGTAGGGGATAATTTTGATGTAATTACTGCTTTGGTAAATGTATCACGTAAAGTTCTATCTTCAGTAAGTAATTTCTGTTGAAGGGAAAGATTTTTAAGAAGTGCAGCATCAGAGAGATCAACCAGGGAGCCAAGAGTACTGACTGTAGAACTGGTTGTTGTGGTTGTAGTTGGAGTTCCTGGAGTTGTTGAAGGTTGTGGTGTATTTGTTTCAGGTGTTGCTTCCACTCGAGTTCTTGTTCTAGCAACAATAGCTTGAAGTGAGTCCTTGACATTATTCATAGTAGGTCGATTATTAAATGAGAATTTCACAGATATTTCTTGATCATTCTCTTTATATATAATTTTTAAAATCATTTTAGGACTTGATTCTTTGGTTGATTGTAAATTAGTTAATGAATTCAAGGGGATTGATAATGTTTTATTTGTTTCTATTGCTTTCCATTCTAGAATCAGCGGAGCGAGATCTTCTCGGATGTAGATCATTCCTCCGACCTTGTCAACTGAACAAGCACCTCTTACAATGTCCATGTTTAGTGAATGCCAATATACAACTGACAAAGTTTGAATTTACGTTTTGAAAAATATGCAGGAGAATCAAAAAGCTGAACATCAAATGTGAAGACAAAAAAAAACTGTCGATTGAGTTAATACAACACATACATTATACAGTGGATAAACAATGTTACAAAGTATTAAACGAGTAAACTCGCCATTGCGTATAGTAACCCTTGGTATAAGATGTATTAATACATCTCCAACTTTATTCAATCAACAGTCAATTGCTACAACCCCATCACCTCGAAAAATCACTGTGGATCGAGAACTTCCTGATCCTTTTATCAAACAAAAACAAAACCGTCGTTATTTCATTGTTTATTTCATTGGTGTTTCATTAATGTGTGGGTTAATTTTTAATTATGAAAAAACAGGATCCCCTATAATAACATCGACATTTTATTTTTTACGAAGATCATCAATTGCTAAATCTCAATTAGGAAATGAGATTTCTTATACTAGTAGATGGCCCTGGATTAAAGGCCCTTTAAACACTTATAAGGGGAATATTAATATTAAGTTTGGGGTTAAAGGTGATAAAGGTAAGGGGGAGATTATATTACATGCGATTAGAGAAAGGAAAGGTGTACCATTTGAAGTTAAAGAGTTTAGTTTGGTTGTAGATGGTAAAACTTTTGATTTAACTAAAGATCCCGAAATTGAATTCTTGATTTAGGTGTCTGGTGTGTGTGGTGTGTCTGATGTGTCTGGCGGTGTTCTTGTAAATAGAGTAGATACGAAAAATATATGGAAAAAGAGTTCGTAAAGATTAGCAGATCTAAATAATATGTTAACACAATAACATTCGTGTAAAAGATATGTGTAGATTGCTAGAGAATGTAAAAACAAAGGACATTCTCAGATCAATTGTCCATAGTGTGTGGGGTTTAGAATAAAAGGGGCTACAAGTATATTCCCAGGGTGAAAATTAAAATTCATTTAGGGAAAAGTAACAATTAATTAAACTTCCAAAAATAGAAAAAAAAGGCGCATAGGGTAGATCTTACTGTGCATGCATATTCACGCTATTCGGGAAACAAATTTTGACACACAAACAGAGAATGAATAAAAAATTTCATCATGGTGGATTTCCAAGACTTAAAAAAATTTTACATTCCCCCTTTAGATTGTTTTAATTGTTTTAATTGTTTGAAGTAGAGAGGGTGAAATAAATCGAAGAAAAAAAAAAAGAAATCAAAGAAAAAAACCTACTATCCAAGAAAGGAATCTGAAATTGGTTCATTTGACATATCACACAGCTTGACATATCTTTCCATTCACTTGCACTAGTCATATAATTTACTTCGTTTAGTTGTTTAATCTCGAAATATACAAATATACATTCACTTCTAGTAAACAGTATATAAACAAATTGCCAAGGGGAGGCTCATATATACATACACATCCACATACACATACACATATACAAACACCTCCACATACGCATACGCATACGCATACACATACACTCACATCTCATGGCCAATTCACAATCTTTAGCAGTTGGTCTTGCAGTAGGCATACCTTCATTTCTTATTATTATAGTCGTGGTAATATTTTGGTATCGGAATAATAAAAAACAAAATAAAGAAGATTTAGAAATTGATGCTATTGATTTACAATTACGAGAAGACCAATCATTTCGACAATTTCATGAAGAATTGAATCAACCTTATAACAAAGAAAAAACAAGCAATACTCTAGTATACGAGAAAGCAGTAGTAGAATCAGGATCCTCTGCTAGTGAAGTAAGTCCTAACCTTGTTAAACCTACTGCATATGATTTTTATAACACATTTATTCCCATGTTACCACCTCAACAAATACAGCAGCAACAAGAACAACAACAACCACGTACATATTCACCTCGAGGATCAACTACCGACTTAATAAATGTCCCCACAACAACTGATGTGTCAATAAGTGAAGCTTCATCTATGATAGATCTTGATAATTTAGCAAAACAACTTCATTCACCTGAGTTTTTTGAGAAATTACCAAGTAAAGCTGCTAAAGTTCAATTAAAACCTAGAAATCCTATGGTTCAAAGTAATAATTCAAGTAGTGATATTATTAATAATTATTTGGTTAGTCAAACTAGAGGGATAAATGATCATTTTACATATGAAGCTACTGCTGTGGATGTAGCTAATGACCAAAAGAAGTCCAGTCCACTTAGGTGAGACTTTGTGGTTTAAATCTTCCTCTAGTACAACACTGGGTGTTCTTCTTTGAGGGTTGTTAGTTTTCAGTTCATACTGTTGTTGTAGTTGTTGTAGTTGTTTGTTGTTTGTTTGTTTGTTTGTTTTTTTGTTTATTAGTGTAAAGTATAGAATTAAAAAAGGTTTGAGTTTTTCTGTGTAATATGTAAAGTTGTATATCGCCACTTTTTGACAATGTTTCATACAATTCGTAGATATGCCACTTATAAGCGATTCAATGGTACTAACACAACTAGTTACAATTACTATCAATTGTTAACTTCAAGAAAACTCGTATATTTCGCTGGTGGTTCCTTGGGATTCTATTTGTATAATCTTCATGAAGCACCATTCACTCATCGAAGACGATTCATTTGGGTTCCATATTGGATTGAACAGAAAATTGGTGATTATTCATATGAACAAATCAAATATCAATTTCAAAATCAAATCTTACCTCCAAGTCATCCCTTGTATAAACGAATCCTGAGTGTAATGAATAAATTATTAGTGGTTGCCTTGACTAATACTGATTCAGATTCACCACAACAGAAACATCTTCGACAATTAAGTTGGGAAATCAATCTTGTGGCGTCAGAAAATGACCCACCGAACGCATTCATCTTACCTAACGGGAAAATCTTTATATTCAGTTCAATCTTACCTATATGTCAGGATGATAATGGTTTAGCTACAGTGTTAGCCCATGAATTATCACATCAATTAGCTCAACATTCTCTGGAACAATTAAGTTCCCAGCCAATTTATATGATGTTGTCTACATTGCTCTATAGTATAACTGGAATTCGAGGAATAAACGAACTTCTAATTCAAGGACTATTGACTATGCCAGCTTCAAGAGAAATGGAATCTGAAGCAGATAGGATAGGTTGTGAATTAATGGCTCGAGCTTGTTTTAACCCTCAAAGTTCTCTTGGGTTTTGGCAAAGAATGAATCAAGTGGAAATGCAACAAGGTAAAGCTGTAAATCAATGGTTTTCTACACATCCTGCTACAAGTAAACGAATTGAAGATATAAAGAGTTGGATGCCGGAATTGAATGTGATTAGAGATAATTCTGGTTGTAATCATTATTTTGAATTTCAACAGGGAGTTAGGAATTTCTTTAAACGTTAGTACACAGAGTTGTGATAGCGAAGTTAAGCGAAAAATTTGTAATTATGTAGTATGTACAGTATATATTTACAAGTCTATGTATTACGTTCTTCAAATAATTTACTCTTAATTATCCCAGGAACATCTTGTATAACCAAAACTTTCGATCTCACCCAACTCAAAGGTACAACTTCTATATACATTTTAAAATCTTCAAATCCCGATTTAGGTACTTGTCTTAGATACACAGTAACTACCCCTAACCTCTTTCTCGTTTCAACATCTCTACTTGAATAAAATGGTAAAGACATTTTAATAAACTTGGCAAATTCACCTTCTAATTCGACCTTACTAGTAATCCAAGTCTCCACCTCTGTAGGAAATACAAACATAGAAAACTGATCATCTCTTACAAATAACTGAGTTACTTCATCGTTGACTTCTGCAACGTGTTCAATGACTCGTTGTTCGACAACGTCTACAATTTGTCTCGTTAATGAATCATATTCATTGTCAATCCCAGCAACAACATTCTCAACCTTTGTTTCATCATATTTTTCAAAACGGACTATATTTGACAGATCCGCCTTTGTACAATTATTCAAATATTGTAAATGTCTGAATTTATTATATCCAAAATATGAACCTATAGATAATGGAGGTAACCATGCTATAACTGTGTTTGGATGAAGTGATTTTATAGAAAGAGCAATTATTCCTATCCCTGTAAAGAACTTAACTTTATATGGGATGGCATTGTTCCATAGAAGTAAAGGATATGTTTTATTTACAATATAGGAAGCTCGTGGTGGGAGTGTATACACTCTTAGTGCTTTTAAGTGTCGAAGCATACTTCAAGATCATGGATATTCCAAAAAAAAAAAACTAACTAAATATTAATATACTAGGGTAAGATGGCCAAAGCACAAATAGGTACAAGTAAATATCAAGCGAAGAAATTAAAAGCAGCAGGATTACAAAAACTTAAATATTATTGTCAATTATGTTCCAAACAATGTCGAGATGCTAACGGATTTAAAAATCACTTGTCATCGCCATCTCATTTAGGACGTATTTCAAATATACAATCCCTGGGAGAAGCCAAGACATTAATCGACACATACTCACAAAAATTCCATCGAGATTTCATTAACTTACTTCGAATCAATCATGGAACTAAAAAAATCAACGCTAATCGATTTTATCAGGAGTATATTCAAGATAAGAATCATATTCATATGAATAGTACAAAATGGAATAGTTTAACTTCTTTTGTGAAGTATTTAGGTAAAAATGGGATAGTTAAAGTGGAGAATCCTAATGATGAAGAATTTAATCTTGAAATTACATTAATTGATCAAAATCAACAACAAACAAATCAAGCAAGAGAGAAAGAAATGAAAAATGATGAAGAATTAACAAATAAGTTATTGAATGACCAGATTAAAAAGGGAAAGGAGGAGGAGAGTAGATCAACTACAATTACACCACCTCCTATAATGTCTACTGGTCCTATTAAGCTTTCTCTTAAACTGAAAAAGAAACTGGTAGCTCTTAAGCTTACATCAATATTTAATCAATAGACCTGTAGTTTTTCAAAGGATCAGGGGAATATGTTGTGGTATTACAAGGTTGAAATAGGAAAATTTTTGTTTTACCTGGATCTAGAAGATTGTCTACTTTATTTAAAGAGAATCATACTTTCATAGACTAGCATGATCTGTATGACCTTTATATACTTGGATCCGTTTATCCTGGAACACTCAACTCAATTCCTAAATTGACATTCTCGGTTTGGTTCCAGATATATATAAGTAGGATTATTTATTGGTTGATAAAGGGAGATACCTTCTTGGTAAGGCATTCGTAGGAACTTTTTAGTTTCTAGACTATTTAAAGAACCAACTAGTACATTTTATACATCAATTAAACATGCTATAAGGGTTCAAGCTACATAACTAATAACTAAAATGACTCATTATGTTGTTTACAACTAATATTTTGTTTACGTTTCTCCTGGACTTTGTTTATAAAAGTATGACTCACTACTGTGTATATCCGCACTATAAATATCCCCCAACAAATTCTCTCTTTTGAGATCAAACCTTCTTCTTCAGTTCATGGTGATCCAATAGAACACCACGACTCGTCGCTAAATGTTGATAACTGCCGTTTGCTGCTTCTCCCTGGCTCCTCCCTGGCTCCTCCCTGGCTCCATAATTGAGATACTTCTAATAATTTATTATTTACTTAATTTAATTTCCAGGGGGTATGGAATTAGGCTCTATAATTAGATACTTCTATTGTGTATAATTACCCCCCTAATTATAATTTCCTACTACATATTATCAATTAAAACATGTTACACTCTCTACGCTGTTCTATACTATGTTAACATTTATATTCTAGTCTATACTCTTTCATAAGAAAACACATAAACATCTTTGGAAGTTAGTTCATTATATGGACCATTTACATTACCATGGGGTATATTTGAATGAACATTTTCATCATCAAATAAACACCAAAATGGGTTATTCATCATATTAGATTTATTAACCAATGATGTATAATGACCACTTTTCAAATTACCAAAATGATTAATTAACCCTGATAGTTTGTATACTATTTCATGTCCATGATTATTAAATTTGAGAAGCAAAGGGTATTTAATCACTATGTCTAATTTATCAGTTAAATTATACATGGAAAACCTTGATAAATGAATGAATAAGATCTGAGGTAATTTAACAAAATTAAGACTTTTAGTAGAAACAGTCATTACATTGCCATTTTGTTTACTCGACTTGCTTGGCTTTGATTTTTTACCTAACTGAAATATCCCAGATTTCTTGTTGACAAATACAGGATGGTTATCTAATTTATGACCAATTTCTCCATTGCATCTTGGACAATGCCAAGCATTATCCCCTGATAATACTTCATCTTGAGTATAATACCTCAAGCAATCAGTTAGATTAATCATTTGTTTATTCTTAATCCTTGGGATAGGTAAAGATAAAATACTAAATGGAGAATAACTAATCAGTTCATATCCACATTTATTACAACTTAATTTATTTTGTAAATGACCTTGAAATAAATCATTTATTGGAGAAGTACCTTCATGTTTAATTAATGAATTACACCAATGCAAATATTCATTTTTATCCTTGATGTTAATATTTATTTGCCATTTTCGAATATAATCTTCTAAATCATATCCTTGAACTTGTTTATTAGCAAACTCATCATGCAATCTTTCTAATATAAACAACAAAAACTCTTGTGCATCTTGTTGTTCATGTGGAATATTAAAATCAGGCTTTAACAATGAACAAATTCGTATGAATTTTGTAGGGGATATAGCTAATGATCCATTTTGTTGAAATGTACGCAATAACCCAGAAATTGCATCAGCTAACAAGACACAATTCTTGTTATGACTATTTGGATGAGCTAAGATTTGCAAGTATTTTGGATCAGAGATATATTGGGCAATTCCTTGATTAAATATCGATTTAAATGAAGTAATTCCGAAAAGTATTTGTACTGTGGAGTTTATATAACATGATGATCCAAAATTACGTAGTCCACAAACTGAAAGTTGTCGTAATATGTCAACTTTAGGTGAATATGGTGCTGGTTGGGGGATAGGTTGAGGAACAGGTTGAGAAACATGTTGAGGAATAGGTTGATAATTTAAATTTGGTTGAGTGTATGAGTGTCTTATACTAGGACCATTCTGGTAATACATCTGTTGTGGTGGTGCCTGTGGTGGTGCCTGTTGCGGTGCCTGTTGTGCTGCTTGTTGGTACTCATAATTTGGAGGATTTCGAGGAATCTGAGGGATTTCTGATCTTGGACGGTTATAAGATACAGTAACTACTTCTGTATTAGGATATGGCGCTACTACAGATGGATTTAATGCAGGAGAAGTATATCTTTTCATCATTTGTTGTTGTTGTTGTTGTTGATGTTGTTGAGTTGTTGCAGGAGGTGGAGGTGGAGGAGTTTTCGGAACCATTGATGTAGGCCCTGATCTTGAAGTTAATAAATCCAAGTTATTTGAATTGTCATATTGTTTTTGTAATCCTGGTGGTAATTGTTTAGGTATTGGAGGTGGAGATGTAGATACTTGAGGTAAATCTAACAGAGGATACCTTTGCTTAAATTGTTTCTCTTCGACAAGTAATTCTTCACTTACATTATAACCTTGTATATAAGGAGGAGTTTCTGATTCAAATTCATTCTCCTGTTGTAATTGTAATTGTTGTTGTTGTTTTTCTTGTTTTTCTTGTTCATCACGTTCTTTTAAATATTCAATATAGTCATTTAACCAACTATAAAGCTCATCAATATCAAAATTTAATAACTTCTTTTCCATTAAATATTTCTTAACATACATTTGTAATTGATTTGAATCAATCGAATAAATTCCATTAGAAAAAAATACTTGATGATTATAAAATGCAAAAATATTCAAATATATAATGAAATCAGTCTCGTTAGTTTCAATAAATGAATCAAATCCTTTAAAATGAATCATAATAAAGCTATTAATAAAATAATTAAACACCAAATACCCTTTAGTATATGTCTTTATACCATGTAAGTTCTGTTTTGGATCTAATGAAGATATTTCACTTGAAGATTTCTCATATAATAATTCACAAAAATCTATAAGATCAAATAAGGATCGATTAGTTAAACTATTATCAAGTTGTAAATTCCGAAACTCATAATTTATAAGCTTAGTATAATATTGGGAAAGCTCGGCTGAACTGGCACTAGTAGCTTGAGGTTGTTGGGGAATATCTCCCAAGATCTCGGGTAGTGGTTTATATGGTACTGTATGTTTTGGAGGAGGTGGTGGTGGAGTCTCTTGTGGTGGTGGTAATCTTGGTGGGGAAGGTAATTTATGCTCAACATATTCTCCATTTAACGTTACATATGCATGATTCATATTTATACAAGGGAATGACAATGACTAGGGAAGGTTAATATCCTATTCTAATGTGTATGACCTTAAAGGGAAGTATGATGCTTTAGGGTATTTACGAGATCTTGACCTGTTGAGGCAATGCTGTCTTAATTTGATTTGGTTTCTTTTACCGAGAGAGAAAAAAAAATAGGTGGTTAAATTGTCAACAAAGGAATGATGACTCTGTTTGGATGTACTGAAACAACTGATGAGAATTAGGTAATTATAAAGGTGATGTAGGATGGATTAGTAAAGTATATATGTAGTTGTATTCCTGTTGTTGTAAATTTCAATTTAAAGCTGTTATATTTACAGCCCCAAATTGTGTCACGTAAAAAACTTGAAAAGAAATTACTATAGAGATACTATTATTAGAATATGATACATCTCCCCCCCTCTCAAGATATTCTACACTTCTAGCATATGTTTTCATCTCTTTACATACAACTTATACTTAAGCTCTTAAAACTCTACAGTTAAATAGTTTAACAGAGAGACATTCTATATACTCTATTAGCACTTTCCTGACATGGAAAAATCTGCCACTATAGGCCTATGATCACTTATATAAACTCCATCAAACTTTGAATGCAACATTCCATATCCTGTTAATCTTAAATCAATCTTATTATTTGGAGAATTTGCATTTAAACTATCACATTTAACTTCACTATCAATTTTCCTAGTATATTTAGGGGCAAAAATATAATCAATATTTTGACCACCTTCAACTAATACTTCGCCTTCAAAACCAGTCACGGTAGATCTCAGATGTGCATACTTGTTAAATGGAGTAGTCAATCTAGTCAGATCAACCATATGTTGGCGTATTAACTGATAGGCATCATGTTTTGGTTCACTATTCAAATCTCCAACAAGGAAACTTGGCCATTGATTAATTTGAGCCATTCTTTCAAGAATTAAATTGGCTGAACCTAATTGAGAATTTAACCCTAAATGATCAAAATGAGTATTGAAAATATTGATATAATTATTTGTTTCCTTGTGTTTAAGTGTGACATATGATACAATACGTAAATAAGTTGCATCCCAACCTTCAATTGACATTCTAGGATTCTTATGATTTAACCACATTGTATCACTATACACTAATTCCCATTCTTTTTTCCTGTATATAATCCCGACAAATTCTCCGGTATCTTCTCCATCAATTCTACCTGCACCATAATAACTCCATTCTTCAGAATATCGATTTAATTCTTTCATAATATCTAACATTTGATATTTATATACTTCTTGTAAAGTAATAATTGTGTTTGGTACAGTACTATGGAAATTAATTGATGCAGTTAGTGGACGATACCTTTCCAGCCACTCTTGTTCACCAGGAACAAGTATATGATTACCTCCATTCTTAATATTATGAGAATATATTCTAAATTTCAAAGGGTTTATTGTGATTTTCCTAAAATCTTGAGGTATATTATCTGGAAGTGGAGGTTCATTTTTAATTACTGGTTTTAAATTATGTAATTGACTATTTGTAGGAACACCAATTAATTTTTTCAGTTTTTTAGAGTACTCCAAGGAATCAGATAGGATTTCCTTTTCACCTGAGGAAATTTTTTCAATATCTCCAAGAAATCCATGAGGATTTTCTGGGTTGTATTTATTTGGTTTGTCATCTTCTCCAATTGCATCAATATCAAATAAATCAAATTCATCGTCATGATCTTCATTTGCACTATCAATACCTTTTAGCTTGGAGGGAATAACTTCGTCTTCTTCCTCGTCTTCTTCATCTCCTGTACCTTCTTCTGTTATTTTTCCTGAAGGATTCTCCTTTAATCTTTCCAATTTTGGTTTCATATCTTCTTCAACAGTATTATTACCTGGCTTGGCGACACCAACAGTAACTTTATTCTTAACATCACCTTTATCCTTAACATCACCTTTATTCTTACCAGTCACTCCAATTTTAAAATCTTTAGGACCAACTTCACCAGCATTTTGTTGTCTCATACTTCCGGTATTCTTATTTGGTTTCTTTGCAAGTCTTTGCTGTTGAAGAATTTCTTGACCTACATCTTTCATAACTTTATCTTTACTATCTTTACCAAATTGTGGAATATAATTATCTATGTCATTATTTAACTTATTTCGATTAATCAAGAATAATAAACCCAGGATAAGAAGCAATGATGTTATTAATAAACGTGTACGTTTTCCCTGTCGTGACATATTGAGTTGTTATCTATATTCAACTGTTGTCTGTGAAATGTGTGTATTTTTCTGTTTTTTTTTCCTCCCTGTTTTTGGGTGAGGTTGAATAATTAGTTCTAGATTTTGATTACGATTGAACAACAGGCACAAAATCTAGTATTATAAGGAGATTGTTTAGGTCAAGGGTGGAATTTCTTACAAAGATCTTTTACTCTAGTTAGACTATTTAGGATGGCTATTCCATAAAGGTTTTTGAGTGAGCTTAATTTTTACAAAACTTTGTCGAATTTCTTGGAAATTATTTACGTGAATATTAATTTCACAACAGAATAACACCCACTCCAATTACAGTCAATTGAAAAACCTTGATGTATGAAAGGGGATAGGAGTCACGATGGTCAGAAGAATTTTATAGTAGCTTCAATTACATATATATATCACCAGATAAAATAGAGTTCATGTTAAATCTCGGAGATTAAATTAGCTTATTCGTAGTTTACAATTGCTGCGAAAAATTGCAATATAAAAAGGAGAGGAGAATCTCCTTTTAAATTTTTTAATTTTATATCAATTTCTTTTTCTTTTCTTCACTAATAATATCAATTTCAAACAATAATTAATCATTCATTTGCTCAATTAACTTAATACCAACAAGTAGTTCTGTCGTTGTTAGAGAACTCCAGGGTCTATCCTCCAATAATCAATCCAGGCGGGATAATCCTTGGTGAGATGGGTCATGTTGATTTAATTCCAAATCAGCTACAAATAAAATTATTCATCATATTTAAGAGCGGCGATTCTTATATATAAATCATTCAAAATATATAATAAATAATTGTCATATAGAAAAGAAAAATCTTCTCATTCAACTTAACTTCAAACCAATTCTAATTATATCAACTAGATACTTTTCTGTAGGTCTTAAAATCTTACGAAGTTTTGTGATAATCTTTATCAAAATCACGAATTATTTATTTACTTCTTTGTATTATAATATACTCTCTTCTAAACTAATGCAAAGGTGTTCCAATTCAAAGTTTTTGTTTATATTCTTGGAATTGGTCAAATATCTAAAACTTATATCTTTAAATATACCAAATTTTCCACTTCTATCGAATCCAATCTACTCAGGAGTTGGTTTCTGCATCATACAAAGCGCAAAAGTGACTAAGATTTTATGGTTGTCTTGACTGCACCATTGGTAAAAAATATGTATACAATTAACGTTATCATTCAGTTGTTTAACTTTACTCAAATTCAAGAGAATTTCAGGGATATCTTTCAGTTGAATTAAATCTTAAATGCAATTCGGAGGAATCTCCCAACTATCAATGGAATTGGATGAAT
>KI547144.1:451162-481235 GCA_000497715.1 Spathaspora arborariae UFMG-19.1A
GACCAGCTAAGAATGATATTCTTCAGGAGATTTGAACCATATTTATTCTCCTTTATCCTGGAAATAAAAATCAGTAGAACATGGTCGATTCATACCTTGTACTCAAAAAAACTATCAAATAGAACCATTCATCTTGTAGTATTCAATTGGTTCAAAACAGTAGGAAAAACAAATGTCTCAGGAAATTTGTTATCACTAAGGTTTAACATTTTTATTACTATCTAAATTCTTCAAATTGTTTGAATAAAGCAATTCCAGACATATCTCAAATATCACATTTGGTGACTCGGTGTTTATGGAGGTAAAACGGAATAAATCTCAGAGATTAAGTAAATTTGTTTGTAGTTTACAATTGTTGCGAAAAATTGCAATAAACAAAGACACCAAATTCTCCTTTCAAGAATTTATAATTTACACCACTTTGTGTTTCTTCTTTCTTCAATCGATTCTAAATAATTGACAAATATAAGTTATGTAATACT
Organism: Spathaspora arborariae UFMG-19.1A; assembly: GCA_000497715.1. Classification (NCBI taxonomy): domain Eukaryota; kingdom Fungi; phylum Ascomycota; class Pichiomycetes; order Serinales; family Debaryomycetaceae; genus Spathaspora; species Spathaspora arborariae. Next base: position 451,645 of record KI547144.1, read on the forward strand.
TCCTTTATTCCATTAATCTCAATCAAAATGCTAACATGAAATATGATGACATCAACATTGAAATTATTCCCAGTGGTTAGTCAAATTACACTTCAATTTTAATTTGCTAGATTTAAACTTCTCACATTGCTTAAGTTTTTACTTGCTATAATTTTTTTGCTTCATTATTTGCTACTTCATTCTCACATTGCTTTATAATCTTAGGATGCGTCTAGTTTTGTGATCGACAGGCCGACAGAATACATACCGCAACATTTAGAGATTAAGTTGAGAAGGTTGACTTTGGAATCTGAAGTAATCATGTAAAGACTTATAAGATCACCTCAAATTAAAAACTTGAGTTTATATAGATTTTAATTTATATTATATTATAATATTATATTTTGTTGTATAAAATCTTTCTTTAAATTGTAGGTTAATTGTAGTTTAATTGAATTCATTGTAAAACTTACCGTGGCAATCCTGATACCAGGGCATAGCTATATAGAAATCCCAGATAATAATCATATCTGAAGTCAAACTCTAGCTCAAAATTACTCTCTTCTAATTTTTCTTTTCTCAATTCTTCTCCACGATCTTTAAATTAAATTAACAGTAACTGTCAATGCTTACCTAAAAGAGATATCAAATGTAAGATTTCATACTTGGTTGCACCCGGATATAGATGGTGTAATTGATAACCATTCCACCATACTTCTTGTTCAGGAGGAATCTTAACCAAAGACCAATTAACTCTATTTTTCATATAAGAACACATTTTATTATAAACTTCAAGAACGAAATGTCTCACTAATTTACCCAATACACCATTATTGAACATTTCCCTATAAATTAAGACTCAAGTCACATGTTAACTATTCACGTGAATACACTTTGACCGGTGGAAAAACCCTAAAAGTTTAAGAAAATTTAAGGTTGTATAGTGTAGTGGTTATCACTTTCGGTTTTGATCCGAACAACCCCGGTTCGAATCCGGGTACGACCTATTTTTATTAATTGGATTTCATTTTTTTTTGTTTTGTTCACTCATCATCAAATCTTTTAATATTGAAAATTTTTTTCTTTTTGTTCAGAAACAACTAGACAACAAACTTTAAATCTATATAACAATGTCTACTGTAATTGGTATAACATTTGGTAATTCCACTTCTTCCATTGCTGTTGCTACCCAAGATGGAAAAGTTGATGTAATTGCTAATCCTGATGGTGATCGTTTTATTCCTTCAGCATTATCTTATGTTGGAGGTGATGAATATCATGGAACTCAAGCTGAAGCTAGATTAATTAGAAATCCTGAAACTACTATTGTTAATTTTAGAGATTTCATTGGCAAACAATTTGATGATGTTGATGTTTCTGCTTCTCATCAAGTTGGTGCTAAGGCAATTAAAGGTCCTAATGGAGAAGTTGCTTATGAAATTGTTAAGAATGGTAATAGTGAAATCATATCTGTACATGAAATTGCCAAGAGACATTTTACAAATTTGAAATTAGCTGCTGAAGATTTCATTGGTAAAGAAGTTGAAGGGGTTGTTTTAACTGTTCCTACTAATTTTACTGAAGCTCAAAGAACAGAATTAACCAAGATTGCTGAAGATGCCGGATTAAAGACTTTACAATTGATTAATGAACCTACTGCTGCATTGTTGGCTCATTTATCTACAGAAGAAGAAAAATTAGGTCAAGATAAATTATATGTGGTTGCTGATTTTGGTGGTATTAGATCTGATGCTGCTGTTATTTCTGCTAGAGGTGGAATTTTAACTATATTAGCTACTGCACATGAATTTGGATTAGGTGGAGATAAATTAGATGCTTCATTATCAGAATATTTCGCTAAAGAATTTGAAAAGAAATATAAGGCTAATCCAAGAACTAATGCTAGATCAATTGCTAAATTAAAAGCAGAATCTATTGTTGTTAAAAAGACATTGTCTAATGTTCAAAGTTCAACTTGTTCTATTGAATCTTTAGCTGAAGGATTTGATTTCCATACTAGTATTAATAGATTAAGATATGAATTAGCTGCTAGGCAACCATTATCAGAAATGACTGCCTTTGTCGAAAAAGTTATTAAAAAGGCAGAATTAGATCCATTAGATGTTGATGAAGTATTATTAGTTGGTGGTGCAGCAAATACTCCTAAATTAGCTGCCAATATTTCCTATTTATTCCCAGAATCAACTAAAATCGTAGCTCCTTCATTAGATTCCAAGGCTTTAGATCCTTCTGAATTAGTTGTTAGAGGTGCTGCTTTACAAGCTTCGTTAGTTGAACAATTTGATGAATCAGAAATTAAAGAATCTTTACAACCGATTGTATTAAATACTCAACATTTAAGTAAACCAATTGGTATTAAAGATGCTGAAGGTAAATTCCATTCTATTTTAGTTGCTGAAACTGCTTATCCAATTAAAAAATCAATTGAAGTTACTAATGGAGAATCTTCATCTGTTGTAGTTGAATTGTATGAAGGTAAGAGAACTATTAAGGAAACTTTAATTGAACCAGAACCAGTTGATGAAGAAGATTCTGAAGAAGAATCAGATGAAGAACCAGAAATCAAACGTGAAGTTGTATATGAAGCTGGTGAATTATTAGCTGAATTAACTTTAAAGAATTTAAAACCAAATGTTAAATTAGAAGTTATTATTAATATTACTCAAAATGGTGTTTTACATTTATCTGGTAGAGAATTAAAACAAGGCTCAATTGCCATTAAGGGTGAAGTTCAGCCAGCTTCTGCTTAAGAGTTTATAGACAAAGCTTATATATAAAAATATAATTTATATTAACTGGTAAATTTGTTGTGCGTGGTCTTGGACATGGTCGTGGACATGGTTGTGGACAAAGTTACGGACGTGGTCGCGGACGTGGTCCTAGCCGTGCGAAACAAAACTTGTTTCTGCCCTAAAACGAAATCAAATTTAAACGACTCAACAGAAAAATAGACAGCATATCAAATAACAACCCTCCTCCCCCTCAAAGAAATTCTTACAACCATCCAAAGTCTTATTACTTCAACACAATATGGGGAAGAAGAAACAAGAGATGGCCCAAGTGTACAATGGTACATCCAATGAATTCATATTTGGAGAGCAAGGTGGCAAAGGGAAACATTTATCTTCCTTTTTAAAGAATTTATCATTAACTGGTGGTACTAATTTATCTTATAGTTCTTCAGGAGGAAGAGATAGTGTCGAAGAAACCAATAGTCAAATATATGGTAGTTTAGGGTATGCAAATAGTACCAGTTCTTTAAACAGTGGAAATTTATTTAACCCTAAACGACCTACAAATTCTCAACGAACAGTATCAATGGGGTCAATTTCAACACCACCAACAATGACACCAGTAACAGGGGGAGGTGGAGCTAAAATATCTCCTTATAATTCTCTGTCTTCACAACAGCAACAGCAACAGCAACAACAACAGCAACAGCGTAGGTCAAGATCAATGTCACGATATGCTGATTTGGATGATGATTGGGATGCAGATTTACAAGAAGTTTCTTCACCCAAGAAGAATATAAGTATTGATACTCAAATAACCCCAAGAACATCAATGAATGTACAAACCAGAAGTCCTGTATTGGATTCGTTATATCCTGATTTAATGATCCCTAGAAGACCTAGTAGTACTGGTCAAAATAAGCCACCACCAAAAGAATCACTTGATTTCGAAGATATACAAACAAAAATGGAAATTAATAAATTAAACTTATTAAACAGTAAATATGGTAAATTTAGAAAAGTTTTGACTTCTGATTCTAATATTAATTTACAAGATTTACGGAAGTTATCTTGGAATGGGATTCCAAATGAATTACGAGCAGTTTCTTGGTTATTATTATTAGGGTATTTACCAACAAATAAATCCCGACAAAGTTCAACGTTAAAGAGGAAACGACAAGAATATTTACAAGGATTGGCTAGTGTTACTATTGAATTTCAAGATGATCCTCCTGATAATGAATCTACTACTTCTTTATCTAATGCTAATCGAGATAAAGTATTGTATCATCAAATTAAAATTGATGTTAAACGAACTAATCCTACATTAAAGTTATATTCATATACTGCCACACAAATATCCCTTCGGAAAATCTTATATCTTTGGGCAGTAAGGCACCCTGCAAGTGGATATGTTCAAGGTATAAATGATTTATGTACCCCATTTTATCAAATTTTTTTAAATAATTATATTTGGCAATTACAAAGAAAACAACAATTGTTACAACGACAACATAAGAGTAGTAGTGTGGAATTGGATGATGATTTGGATTTATATATTCCAGGATATTTAGCTGAAGAGGAGGATGATCCTGAAGAGCTCAAACTTTTACAAGATCCAAATTTGTCAACATATACTTTGGACAACTTTGATACTACTTGGTTGTCTTCTAGAATTACTTCAATTATTGAAGCTGATACATATTGGTGTTTATCAAGATTGTTGGAGAATATCACTGACAATTATATACATGAACAACCTGGGATTGTTCGACAAGTTAACGAACTTCGTAACTTAATAACTAAAATTGATCCTGAATTAATTAAACATTTTGATAACGAAGGAGTTGAATTTATTCAATTTTCATTTAGATGGATGAATTGTTTATTAATGAGAGAATTACCAATCCAATTAATTATTAGAATGTGGGATACATATCTTCTGGAGACTCCTTTGGGATTTAATACATTCCATACATATGTATGTGCTGCATTTTTGATTAAATTTACTACTGATTTAAAGAGTAAAGATTTTCAAGAGATTTTATTGTTTTTACAAAATCCTCCTACAACTCATTGGAAGGAGAAAGATGTAGAATTAATGTTGAGTGAAGCATTTATTTGGCAGAGTTTATACAAGAATGCTTCTGCACATTTGAGGTAGTATATAGGTAATACAATTAGAGTAACATAATTCAGACCACTGTTCGACTTATCTGGGGAGAAGTCAAATTTTAATTCAGTTAATTTGTTTTTTTCTTCTATCTAAAACTTCTACCATTTTAAGGTTTAAAATTCCGTCATTGAAAAATTTCAAATTATTCACTTCCATCTCTTCTCTTATTTCTCCAACTCAATTCAAACTTATACCAACATATACCAACATATATCAATATGTCTGACACACCAGCTAAACCAGCAGGAAGAACAATTCTCGCATCAACAATTGCTAAACCATATATAGAAGAAGTCACTAAAGGTGTTCAAGCCCTTGACTTTACCCCAAAATTAGTTGGTTTCTTAGCAAATGACGACCCTGCAGCACAAATGTATGCTAGTTGGACTGGGAAAACTTGTGAATCTCTTGGATTCCATTATGAAGTTATTAAAGTTGACAAAAATGATTTAGAAAATTCGTTAATTAGAGCTAATAAAGACGAAACCATTCATGGAATTATGGTTTATTTCCCTGTGTTTGGTGATAGACAAGATCAATATTTACAACAATTAATTGCTCCTGAAAAAGATGTTGAGGGATTAAATTTCTTGTATTATCATAATTTATATCATAATGTAAGATTTTTAGATCCCCCTCACAATCAACAAAAATCAATTTTACCATGTACTCCCTTAGCTATGGTTAAAATATTAGAATATTTAGGTGTTTATAATACTATTTTACATTATGGAAATCGATTATATGGTAAAAAAATCCTTGTGGTGAACAGATCAGAAATTGTTGGTAGGCCACTCGCTGCTCTTTTAGCTAATGATGGAGCTACAGTATATTCCGTTGATATTAACAATATTCAACAATTTACTAGAGGAGATGATTTACTGGAACATAGACATAAAGTGATTGATTTAGACATTAACGAGTATAGTCTTGAAAAATTGGCACCTACTTGTGATGTAATTATTACTGGTGTACCTTCAGAAAATTATAAATTCCCTAGTGAATTAGTACGTCATGGTACAGTGGTTATAAATTTCTCAAGTTCAAAGAATTTCAATGATGATGTTAAATTGAAAGCAGGATTATATGTACCTTCAATTGGGAAAGTAACAATTTCAATTCTTTTAAGAAATTTATTAAGACTTATTGAAAATCAAAGAATTAGAAATGAGAAAGCAAAAGAAGCATCTTCATAGTTAACACAACATCTTTCATATTGCCACTATCTTCATCAACCCCAGAATTTAAGATTGTTCTTTTTTTTCTGTTTGTTTGTATCACGTGAATATACAATTATATGCAGTCTTAAGAAGAGGCAGTTTTTTTTTCCTCTCTTTTTTTTCCTTTTTTTTTGTATAGAGTCAGAAAGTTTTCTTGTCTGACTCTTCTATTGGTGTATAGAGTTATACAAGGTTGATTCAAGATAATACACAAAGAATAAGTGATAACCAAGAAATATCATCGAGGAGAGCAATTATTTTTAAAGTGGGAACGAGTGTACAACAAAAAAACAATAGATAGACAAATATAATACAGTCTACGGGTTTTAGATCATTTTACACTTGTGAGAATTTAACAGTGTAATCTCGGCTATCTTGTTTCAAATTGATTATAAAACTCCTCAAATAACAAAAGTGTAAAATTAACGAAAAAAAAACTCCCCCTCAAAAGAAATCCTCACATATTGAGTAATGAACGACCCTTCAAGAGAATCTTCTGTGTCTTCAGTATCTCTGAAGAAAAGAGTAGTACCAATTGATCCGTTAGCAATTACTGAATCACTTGGTTTTCAAACATTTAGAAAAGGACCGAGAAAACCCTGGACAAAGGAAGAAGATCAATATCTTGCCCAATTAATTCAAGAAACATACTTGTCACAAAATTCAAAACTTGATATTGATAAAGTTAATTGGGATCTTTTAGCTCTGAAAATATCTTCCGATGGGTCAAGAAAGGGTAAAGATTGTCGAAAACGGTGGTGTAACTCATTAGATCCTAGTTTAAGAAAGGGGAAATGGACAACAGAAGAAGATGAACAATTATTAAAAGCATTTGAGAAATTTGGGGCAAGTTGGTTAAAAGTGGCTTCAGTAATACCAGGGAGAACCGATGATCAATGTGCTAAACGTTATATTGAAGTATTAGATCCCAAGACTAAAGATCGATTAAAACCTTGGAGTCAAGATGAAGATTTAAAATTAATTCAACTAGTTAAACAACACGGAACGAAATGGAGAACCATATCGCAAGAATTTGAAGGTAGACCTTCATTAACTTGTCGTAATCGATGGAGAAAAATTGTTACTGAAGTGGTTCGAGGTAAAGCTAATCCCGTGATTAAAAATGCTGTGGATGCCATAACCGAAGGTAATTCAACTTTATTGGATAGTTTAACTAAGCAACAAGAAGAATTAACCAAAAATAGTAATAATCCAGCCAATGTTGAACAAAAACGGAAAAAATCAACCAAATTAGATGAAGAAATACGACAACAAAAGTCACAACCATTACAACCAATACCTGTAAGACCAAGTAGATCAGCAATCTCACGACCGGCAAATAGCCAAGTTGAATGGAGATATACTTTAGCTCAAGGTGATGATGATACTAGTGATTATTCTGATCTACCACATAATCGAGTTTTTAATAATGAAAATGGAGGAATTATCAAGAATCAAGAATTGGTACAATATTTAATCTCATATGCTAAAACCCAAGGATTGGAAATTACAGTACATCAACATATACATCATCATTATTCTCCTCAATTTGCCTTACCTCAAGATCAAGATTATTTACAACGGAATAATAGTAATTTCTCAATGGATGATCGTAAAAGCGCTGGAAGTACACCAGGAACAAATAATTCAGGATATTATTTAGAACCAGAAGAACAAGTTTCCAGGTATCAACATTTTAATTATTTACCTCCATTAACTGAAGTACCAAGATTAACATCATCGCAATCAAGAAACGGAAGTTCAAAAACTGGCTCGACTCACCATCACCATCATCATCACCATCACCACCATCATACAACAACTACAACCACAACAACTTCCATGCCACTTGAACAACAACTTCGAAAGAATGAATTGGACGGTCGAGAATCTGATATAATGAAATTGTTAAATAATAATGACCCACAGACCCAACAAGAATTCCGAAGGGAAGTAACACCAATTTCTAATCCCATGACTCCATTGACAAAGGCAGTAGAATTAGTAGCAGCGGTAGAAGAAGGTAGATTGGGTAAGAAAAGAATCAATGGAACTTCTGATCAAAATCCTCTGAAAAAATCAAGAACTGGTGATTTGGAAATACCTAGTGAAGATGAAGAAGGTTTGGATTTTTGGGAACAAATGAGAAATCTCACTGGTAGTTATCAACAACCATATAGAACTGAAATTAATCAACAAACTAACTTTGTTCAAAAACCTGTTTCTCGACATCATCCAGCGCATTATTATGGAAATACTCCAGGAACACCAGTATATCAACAACTGCAACCCAAATCCAAGCAACAAGAGGATGACGACGAGGAGGAGGAGGATGAAATTGAAGATGAAGTAATTGCTCGAGAACTTGCGGAAGGTGTAGATAAAGAAACGTTAAATTCGTATGGATTATATTATAATGTGTATACTCGAGAAGGTTCAACATTCCCTGATGCTCAACCATCTCAACAACCTAAATCTCAACCACAAGGTTCTGTTTACGATCAATGGGGTGGTGGATTTGGAATAATTCCATTTAATCCATCGTAAAATGTATAGAGAATAAACGTGTAAATTATCTTATAGTGTGATATGTAAGGTTACATTTGCAACTGGTAACAAGTTTGATTTACAGTTTTGCGCGAATCTTACTCTAATAGGGATCAATCTGCTAGGTTAAAATCCTTAAAATTCGTAACATCCGTTGAACTTACACATATTTACTCAAACTTATCTATCCCCATGACTACGGTGTTTGAGTAAAGTTTATATCAAATTGGTGTGCATGCATATCAAAGTAAACATACTACGATATCCATATCCCTTACTTCAACTCACATGCTCGTCTATAAAGAAATATACCAAGGAAACAAATCATATTTTCAAAGGTATGGTTATCTTGACTTGTATTGTTTAGTCTTGGCGTATCAAAGCAACAGTCCTGGTCCAAGCAATCTTTTAGCAACACAAAAATTTACCAGTAAAACTAAGAATTCTTAATGCAACTGTTCTTAACAGAAAAGGCCAAAAAAAATAGACTTTTGAATCTAACATCTGCCAACAAAACGCGGAATCTTTTAATCCATACCAAACATAAGTCTAGTGTTGAAGTTAACTGTTATTCACTAACCAAGTTACATACACACAGTCCAACTATATGTCTGTTTCTATATGAAATAATAACAAAAGAAAAAGCACACGTATAAAAATATGTCGTCTGATCAACAACACCTCATACATAATACCCCTAAACCGAGTAAACTGAATCAAGAAACTCCAACTACTTCCAATAGTGATTCTACAACTGCGAATACTATCAGTATTACTGCTGCTACTACTGCTACTACTACTACTACTACTACTACTGGTAGTAACCCTCCAATTACACAACAACATACAAAAATAATTACCAATAATGGTAATAAATTAATTAAGCCACAGTTAAATTTTGACAACACAAACCCAGCAAATACTCCGGCACCAACAAATACCACATCTACAACTAATACTATACCCAAACAAGAAGAAGTGATAGCGAAATCAGGTCCATTCAAACTACCAAAAGAAGTTTTAATGTCTTCAACTGATGTTGCCAAAGATTCAAAAAATTCAAATATAATTACCCATGCTGCTAGTCATACAAATATTAATTCAGTTTCAATATCTGGCCCTAATACTACTCCAAATATAATTGATCCCTCAACTACAATTCATACAAGTTCAAGTAGCAATGTAGTGACTCCAACAGCATTAACAAACCCACCTCCTATGATTCAAACACCTAGTAATGCGTCAACAGTAACTTCACCACTTCCTCCTCCAACAACTACCACCACCCCTACACAATCACCAGCAGTTATAAATAAAAACACTATATCTAATATAAATAAAACTTTAAAAGCAAAACAAAAAGTGGTTCATTCCCCACATTCAAAAAATCCTACATTAATTTCAAATATTATAAATTCAAAACCTCAAACTCCTGTGTTTGCGAATATGCCTTCCACATCCAATCTCAATACTGTTGAATTAGAACCACCACAATCAACAATTACAAAAAGTACCAGTACTCATTCTATAGTGTCTGTAGGAACAATTACTTCAACTCCTTCGACAATCGTACAAAATACTACTCCAAATGGAAACAATGAAAATGCTGCAGAAACTACAATGTCTATAATTCAATCAACAACACAGGCACAACCTACACTTCTGAATTCAACATCGACATATTTCACTTTACATCCTAATAATTCAGCAACCAATCAAACAACAACAGCTAATATACCAACAATCCCTTCAACTTCAAATCTAGTTTTACCTCAACAACCTCCTCCACCACCTCCTCCAGTAACCCCATCTATAGAACCTGAATCAACGACAAAAAAGGGAAAGCACAAGAAAATATCCAAACAAAGTTCAGCACGAACTGATTTCTTTGCTGCTAAATTAGCTAGTGCTGTAGATGATATTGAAAGTAGTGATAGTGATGAAACCTTTGTTTATGAAAATAACAACAATGATTTTGATACTATTAGTAATGCTGCCAATATTGAAAATATTAGTGTTGCTGGAAATCATACTCCTTCAATTCTTGAAGGCCATGGACCAATGGATCATCAACATTCACTTGAATTCCCCTTGAATAAACCATTCAAGAATGCTATAGGTATAGGAACACCCACGGGATCTCAAAAACAAGCATCATTGGCAAACTCTTTAGGTAGTGCTCATGATCTAGATTTATCCATGAAGGAGAAACGTCCTAGTCAAAGTCGGACTTATTCAATTGATGAAACTGGAGGGGGGTTATCTGGAGTTGCAGGAACTTCAACACCAGCACCAGGAAGAAACATAGCTTCTGATCGTTCATTAAATCAATCTCCAATGAGTCCATTTGGAGATGTTGTTGATAATCGACTGGGATTAGGTATAATTGATGCCCCTAGAAATTTCAGTGTTTCTAATTCAATAAATCAAGTATATAATGATGATACTTATTCATATAATGAAATTGAAGATGATGATAATATGATGGATGATGAAATGTCTAATGATGGAGATTTTTACAAGGGGAATACCACAATTGTAGCACCACAAAATTCTAGACAATCACTTAATGTACAACAAAGTCAACAACTTCAAAATCAACAATTACAAGCTGTGGTGAATACTGGAGTGGCTAATTCTATTTCAAGTAAAAATACGTCCAAGAAAAATTATAAATCTTCGAATTCGTCTTCCAAGTTAAGATCAACAACTTCGAAATTATTTGATAAGAAAGGATCTCAACCAAGAAGATATAGTACAATCCCTGATGATTTTGATATTGAAGATTTCGATGATGAATTGATTTATTATGACAACAATATTGGATTTCCTTATAATAACAATAACAATAACAACGTCAATGAAACAACAGCATTATTGAATGGGGGACATCATAAAATCCCCCATTATCGTTCATTGAACCTTAATTTTCCTAATGCAAAACGTCAAAATAATCCATTAAAAGGTAAACGTTATTTATCCAGTGGACAACCTTTAGTTTCTGAAAATCATTCTGAAGCATCAATTCATAATGCTAGAACTGGTAATAATGATGAAACTATACCCAATAGGTTTCCCTTTCCTTATCTGCAACAACAACAACAACAACAACAAAGTTATTACTATGATTATGATGAATTTGATCAAGAATCACATGGATATGATCCAGCATTTGATTTACCTGATTTATCAATGAATAGAAAAATCTCCCGGAATTTCGGTAAACCAAGATTTAGTAATGGTCAATTCATAATGCCTAAAAAGCAACCTGTCAATGATATTTATCATCGAGTTAATTGTATAAAATCGTTTTTATATACTATGATTTGTATATTTATCATTTTAACCATTGGATTTGTCTTGGGATTTGTTTTGGCAACTACCAAGGATCTTACTGATGTGGCGATAAGCTCAATTGAAAATCCTATTGTTAGTCAAGATGAATTAGTGTTTAATATTGTGGTTGATGCATTTAATCCTGGTTGGTTTTCGGTAGATATTGAAGATGTAGAGTTGGATATTTTCGCACGAAGTGGATATTTACCTGAAGATGAAGGCAGTAAAGATTTATTCCATATTGGTAATTACTCATTATATATTGAAGATAGTTCTGGGAAGGTAGAAACGGTGAAATTGGGTACCATTACAAAACTTGAATCAATTATGAATTTTAAAGGAGGATTTTTCTCACGAGAACCATCAAGCCAAAAGGGAGAAATTAAATTACTTAATCCAGGAAAGAATTTAACTTCATCAATTCAAGATAATAAGGGGAATAATACTGAGCCAGATAATTCTAAAAAATGGGAAATAATTTGTCAAAATCCATTTGATTTAATTATATCAGGTGTGCTTAAATATGATTTACCCATGGCAAGAAATACAAAATCAGTAGTGGTTAGAAAAATCGGGTATATTGATCCTACATTGTTTGTTATACCATAGTAGTTACTTATATATATATATTATATACTCAAATCATTAAAAATCTTGTCATATAGCGATTTACAATTTGGTAATTCTCGAAGTGTAAACCTAACATTATGAAGTGTTGGTTCAAATGAAGTAGCTTTTGGGTTCCGATTATTTTCAAATGGATCTAACTTCATTAACCTTTCACTTGGTGTTTCTATTTCAAGTAGTAAAATTAACCGACATGTGATCATATAAAGCTCTTTAAATGCTAAATTGTAACCTGAACACATTCTTGAACCAGCTCCAAATGCAAAATGATGATTAATCCCTTGAGTAACACATCCCAGTTCACTATCGATCCAACGTTCAGGTATAAACTCATATGGTAAATTAAAATGTGTAGCATCATGATTTCCAGCATATGCATTCATAAATAAATGAGTACCTGAAGGTATCACAGTATTACTATGAACTATAGGTTTAGTAGTGACTCGAGGTAGACCTAATGGAAGTACTGTGAAATGACGTAATGTTTCTAACACTAATGCTTGAATATATTGAACCTCCATAGAATCTTGACCCAGTTGTTCCCACGCTAATATAACATTACCATTTGAATTTGTGAGGATTTCTTGGAGGGCTTTCTTTTGTAATGAAATACCTAATTTTGGTTGTGATAGGATTCCAATTAGATAGTTCAAATTCAAAGGTGTATTATCTAACCCTGCACTAACAAATGTTAAACAAATAGATTGTATTTCAAGCTCAGCCAATGGAGGTGATTTATGAAGAATCATATTACCAATTATACTATTTATACAATCTTCATTATCTTCAACTAATCCAAGAAGTAATAATTCATATAATTTTTTCATATAAACTTGTCTTCTTTCTCCATATATTTTTGCAGCACTACTTAAAAATGGAATATATCGTAATAACCAAATTGAATCTTGTAAATTTGAAATTGGGGATCTTAATTGAATGATTTTACTTTCAACATTTATAATTTCTTGACATAATTCACTATCAACTCCATAACAATCTAAATGAATCCCATAAGCCATAAATATACTACTTCTTAATGCAAACATTTGAAAAAATGGCATGAAATTAAAGTCTTCTCCTCTCCTATTCCTAAGTATCTCTTTAAACATATACTTTATTTCAGAATCAAGTAAATTCAGGATATTATCTACCGATCGTTTATTTAAATGTTGCGAAATCGCCTTTTTCTTTCGTTTATAACTTAATCCCGCAGGTGTGGAACCAATAGTGAAACCTTGAGATCCTGAAACAATCCCATGAAACGTATAACTTAAAGGACGAGAATTATTAGCACAAGAATGCTGGATCCATAATGAAACAATATCTTCAAATGAATTAACCACGATTATTCGTTTATTACCTAATCGTATTTGGAAAATTGTTTGATTATATTGTTGTGACCATTTCATATATACTAGACTAGGATTATTTAATACTTGATGTAGATGACCAATAATGGGGAATTCTCCAGGAATGGAAAATATACCAGGGATTGCACGAGGATAAGTTATAAAGTAATCTAGGAATATCCAAATTGTAAACACTAATATAATTGGATTTGTAATGATTGAGTAAATTAAAGAGGAAATCATAAGGAATGTGGACCATATTGGTTTGAAATGATCAAAGAGATTGATCAGCAATATTTCTAGCAATTTTAATGAGTGATGCTTGTAATGAAGCTGAACGATTCAAAACTAGATCTTGATATATAATATAAAACTAAAAATTCAAAGTTGCAAAAAAACAAAAATACAGTTATGCTGTGAAACGGAACAAAAGACAGAGAAAAAAAATATCTCAAGATCGGCTCGGAATTAATTCCGAAGGTCAATGTGATGGGTCATCCACAGTGTGTATTTATTATAACTATAATGCTACATAATGCTAAACCATTGCTTCTTTATCTCTTCCAATATCTTGATCCTTATAGAATTCACGTTCGCGTTCTTGTCTTGCAGTTTCGTTTTCTTCGGCAATTAATTCATCAATATCATAATCATATTTATTTGGATCAGTATCAATATCAAGTTTTTCTTTTCTTCTTCTTAATCCAACACCATCACCTTGATTTAATTTAATCTTTATAGGCATATCTTCAGAAGTTACTTGAAGTTTCTCCTTAAGTGCCGACGCACGTGCTCTTATTGAAATATTTTGTTCTTCGTCATATTTAGTTTCAATTTCATCAGGTGGAACATATCCAAATTGATTAGTTGAAGAGGCATCCCTTTTTTGTTTTTGTTCTTGTTTTTGCTTTTCTTTTACATGTCTATGAGTATCAATTTCAACTTTAGTAAGTCCAGAAGCATATGGAAGGAGAAGAACAATAGCAACTAATATGAAACCTACTATTAGAATTGTGAAAAACATGATTTATTTAGTTAACCTTGTAGGTTAAGAAAAGCTTTAGCCACAGAATTCTTGAGTTTGATTTTTTTTTTTTGAAGATCGTTTGACAGATTTCTCTGTGGGAATCGAAAAATTCATCAGACCATATTTAACAAAGAATCAAACCCCCAGATAATTACTTTGTCATTTTTCTTTTATATACTATTTTGAAATGCTTGCATGTACTAGATGTTTAGGAATACGTATGGCTGCTCCTATAGCCAGAAGAACCCTATTCACAAGTGGTAAATTACTTGTACCTAAAACTGTGGCATCACCATTAACTCGAATTAGCATTAGAAACTACTCATTAAGTACACAAGGAGAAGAAATTGATAATAAAATCGACGATATCTCAATTAATGAATATAATAAACTTTCTGGAGAATATCTTGAAGAAATAGCTGATTCATTAGAAGAATTAAGTCAAGATTTTGCCCAAATTGATGCGGAACTAAATCATGGAGTTTTAACGTTAATTTTACCTCCTCATGGAACTTATGTTATTAATAAACAACCTCCAAATAAACAAATTTGGCTTAGTAGTCCTATAAGTGGACCAAAAAGATATGATTTAATTGGTGGTAAATGGAAAACTTTAAGAGATGGATCTTCATTGACTGAACTTTTACAACAAGAAGTATCAACTGCAATTGGAACTGAATTTAAATTTGAAATTGATAGTTGAAAGGTATATAGATAGCTTGTAGATAGAAATAACAGAAATAACAGAAATAACATACATGTAATATTTTTCATATATGTGATTAAACCGCCTAGTTTCTTGAGTTTTATTTTTCTTGTGTGTAGTACGATTTGTTTACATGTTTCTTTTACGTGACTAGAACGTTTCTTTACTAGTTGAAATATAATTTTGCATAATTTGGTGTTATGTCATCCATTGTTTTATTTTCGTCAGGGGAAACACCGAAAAAAAAAAAGGGCTGAGTGGACTTTAATACGCTTTACGCCCTTCCCCCCTTGGAAATTTTTCAAGCCATTTTGTAAATATAAGAAGTCTAATTAATCTTGAAAATATATTGAATGACCTTGTGAGGCTATACTTATTGATTCGTAATATACCATTCTAGAATACCATTAACATTCAAAAAATAACCTAAGAAAAACAATCGTAAACGATGTGAATTGGGTTAAATTGAGATCAAGAAAAAAAAATAAATCATTCAAAATTCCATATAGAAGCTATTTCATGTGAGAAGGTATAAATATATAAATACTCTTCTATATTTCTTTTTTAAAACTATTTATTCAATTGTTCCTCCTTTTTTCTTTATCTTTCGCACTCTCAACTAATAATGTCGGAAACTCCTCAAGTACCTGATGGTTGGGTAGCTCAATGGGATGAAGAATATAAACAATATTTCTATGTTAATAAACGTAGTGGAAAATCTCAGTGGGAATTACCTACTGATCCAGTATCTCCCAATAATGATTCTCAACATTCTTTGAATGAACAAGAATATTCTAGACCACCACCATCTGACCAATTTACTTCTGCTTCAGAAGCATATGTTAAACAAAGTGAAGGCGGTAAACCTGAAACTAATGATCTGGATAAACCAACAGATCGTGGGTTAGGTACTATGCTTCTTAATCAAGCTTTAGGTGGAGGAAAAACTAGTCATAGTAGTAGCGGTGGAGGAGGTACAGCTGCTCTTGTTGGCAGTTTATTGGGCGGAGGGAAAACTAGTCATAGTAGTAGTGGTGGTGGTGGAGCTGCTGCTTTGGTAGGTAGTTTATTGGGAGGAAGTAGTAGTAAACCTAATAATCAATATGGTGGAGGATATAATCAAGGTGGGTACAATCAAGGAAGTAGTGGAGGTGGTGCTGGTGGTTTATTAGGTAGTTTGTTAGGAGGTGGTAGTAGTGGAGGGGGTGGTCATCATCAAGGAGGATATGGAGGAGGTAATGGAGGATATGGTGGTGGCAATGGGGGTTATGGAGGACGTCATGAAGGTCATCAGGGTGAACATGGAGGATATGGTGGTGGGGGTTATGGAGGTGGTTATGAAGGACGTCATGAAGGTCACCATGGAGGAGGTCGTGGAGGTCATCATGGAGGAGGAAGAGGTGACTACGGAGGTGGTTGGTAAAAGAGAAGGAGAAAAGGAGAGAGAAGTTTATAATTTTGTATAGCTTTTGTATGTTTGATACATATTGTCTTTTAGTAACTATACTGTAAGGAAAAAAAAAGAAAAAACGGTTACAAATTTAATTACCTAAACTACATATCGCCCTTTACTCTTGTACTATATTTACAGCTATCACATCCAAATGATAAATATATAAACATAATGCCACCAAAATTAAGAGTGAGAGGTCCCAGGCTAAGATCTCAAAAAGTTCATATAACAAAAGAAACAGATATAATAGAAAATAACACATTTGAAAGATATATAGTTCAAATAAAACTAACTTCAGAAATACTATCAAAGTTATCATATCCATTCGACAATAACCAGAGTAATGAAAGCTCAGAACAAGACAGTATAGAGTCTCAAGAAGAACCTATACCTGTTGTACCCCCAATACATGACCAACCCCCAACAACCAAAGAAGATAGTATAGAAACCCTGGAAGTACCTCCAGCCCAACTTTCAACTGAAGACGATTTATCCACTTTAGATGAAGAATTAAATGAAATTCTTGAACATGAAGCTATAGTGACATCTTCAAATCAAACAACACCAATTCCAAAACAAGAACCAAAACTAAATGCATCCCCAAAACCCAAACCCAAACCCAAACCTAAACGTAAAACTCCATCTGTTCAACCTAATGATTATAAACCAATACCGAAAAACATACAACCTATTATACAACGAGAACTACGACATTTAGAAGATGACGAAGAAGCAGTAGTTGACAAAATCATATTTAGTTTGAAAGATCCTTTAGGTGCCAGTAGGATAAAATTACCAGTTAGATCACAACAATGTGTTCATTTTGAATGTTTTGATTATGAAAATTTCTGTATATTTAATAAAATAACAGGATCTACTAAAGAATTAACCAAAAAGAATCTAATTAAGCGAAATATTGAACGATTATCTCAAGAGAGTAAGCCAACAGTACAACAACCAAGAACCATATATCAACCTAAATTAGGTAAACTTCAACCATATGTTAAAGTGATAGATTCTCCATATACGTCTAAATTCATAGCTCCTGTATTTAATTGTCCCACATATAGCTGTCCTATATGTGATTGTAAATTTATGTTGAGTGGTTTAATGATTAGTGATTCATATAATTATTTTGTTAAAAGTACCCCCATGGAAACTGAAAGAATAGAATTAATAGGAAGGGAGAAATATAGATTAATTGATGATTCAATAAAATCTACAATACCACCTGAAGATGATGAGGATATGATTGTATTGTCAGATGATGACGAAGAAGATGAACGAATACGAGAAGAAGAAAAGGCAGCAGCAGCAAGAGCAAGAGCAAAAGCAGCAGAAATTACAAGGTTGAAAAGAATTTCTGGAGTGTTGGTGCCACCAACTCCAGTTTATAACGTTGTTTATAATAATTATCCTGTTAGTGTATTGAATGAAATGATTGCTGATAGTAATAACTTATGGGGTAATTCTGCAAATGTATCACAACCTGAATTTGAACATGGAAGTAGTTGGGAAGATCCAGTTGTACTTGATGATGATTGAATATACACTATAGAATATGTGCTGTATAAACTACAATGTATATATCTCTAACTTGCTTTGTAACTTTGACCACCTTATTTTGCGGATATCTTGTTTGCTTGTTTTTTTTTCTTTTGTTTGTATGATAATTTCATATAACTTATCCACAACACAAGTATGTCACCAACAATTGAACAATTGAATGAGCGAATTGATAAACTTTCAACCCTTGTTGAAAGGCAATCAAAACTTCTTGCCCAAACAGGAGAACAAGTTCTTCAATTTCAAGTTAAAGATGTTAAATCCAGAATGTCAGCATTAGACGTACAACCACAATCCAATATCGATTTAACAGATTATATTAATAATGAAGATATTGTTCAATTAGTCACGGAATTACAAACTCAATTAGATAACTTAGAAGATCGAACTATACGTCGTTGTCATAATTCTCTGATTTTACAACCTGAAGAGCTTTTAGCACCTTTAACAAATAGAGATGGTGATTTACCTGATTTTGAATTACCAAATACTTTACAAGAATTTCAAGATTTACAGAAAATAGATATAATTAGATTAGCTGTGTTTTACGAGATTATTGTTCCTGATCAAATAGCTGAATTAGAACAAGAAGGTGTTGTTCCTGGTGGATTACATCAAGTTACTAGTGTAACCTCACCAGCACCTATTGCTACTACCACCACTACTACTACAGATATTGTTGAATTAAGTGAACAATTTGATGAAATACAAACTAATGAAATATTTGATGAATTAGCAAGATATCTTGGAATTAAATATAGAAAAGGTAGTAATAAGTGGTAAGTAGTTCATATATATATATGTATCTCCTCTTATATACAGGACCATAACTTTATTGACGTGTTTGAAGTTGAAAAAAAAATGTTCGGCAATCAAGAGTAGACAACTCTTTCTTTATTCAGTATTACAACACAATATGTCAGAAGAAACAAGTATACCTGAACCTGAAACAGTTCTTCCTCAAATTTCTGTATATACTCCTTTAATTTATGTTGGAGTTGTATTATCAGTATTTGTTGTATTTTCTATAATTTACAGAAAACGAAGATTGAATACATTAAGACAAACTACACCATTGTTTAAAGAAAATTATAATTCCTTATTATATAACCAATTAAGAGAACAATTTAATAATCCTGATATTCCTAAAGATCAAAAACCTCATGAAAAAGTTTTAAAAGCTGCATTATTGAGAAGAGCAGTTGAAGCAATTAGAAGATCAATGAAATTAAAAGAAAATGAATCAGTATTTAATAAATTATATCAAAATGGGTTAATTGGTGATGAAATCTTTAAACAATATGAAATTCAAATTAAATTACAAGAATTAGAATTACAAGAAATTGTTCAAGAATGTGAAACATTTAAAAAGGGTTGGGTACAAACTTTCTTTCCTGTAGCTCAAGAAATTTGTTTTAATGAAGCTTTAAGAAGAAGAATGAAGGCTATGGAAGGTAGAGAAGAAGCATTAGCTGAATTATGGCAATATTATGCTGATAAATCTGAACCAATTTCTTCTAATAAACAAAAGAAGAAGATTGTAACAGGTGAAACAAATGAAAAGGAACCTGTAGATATACAAGAAGATATTAAACAAGAAAAGGAAGAATCGACTAAACCTGAAGAAGAAGGATCTGATGAAGAAACTACCAATCAACCTCAGAACAATTCTACAACACAAAACAAGAAAAAGAAGAAAGGTAAAGGTAAGAAGAAGTAGTAGTAGTAGTAAATCTCTTAATATATATTATTTGCTAAAACTATTTAATTTAATAATTTCTCTTAAATAACAAACAAGACAAATCTTTATTAGTTATAAAACCTTGAAGCGATCTGAGACAGACAACCGCACCAGAAAAGTTAAAAAAAAACAAATTTGGCGGTAAAACTACCACCACTTGTCCAAACAACAGATTAGTTTCACTAATTCTTTACTGATACATCAGAGAATAGACGTAAGTAACACCACAAACGATCAATAAATACACAAAACCCACTCAATTACTTTCCAGGGTATTTTCACACAACATAGTGCACAACAAATCAAAACAATCAAAACAATCAAAACAATCAAAACAACCACAACAATGCAAGGTCATAGAGCACCTCAACGTCGTTCAGATGATCCAAAACGTAGATTTATAGCAGATAAAATCACCAATGAATGTTATGACAAATTAATCAAAGTCAAAGGAAAACAATATAAAGAAATCACCTATCAAACTCATATTGATGTTATAGAATATGCATCATATCCTTCAGTTCCACCTCCAGCAAATACAAAAAATGTGGGTTTAGTAAAGAAACGAGTTCTTGTATTAGCAATTCAATATCCTGGTATTGCAATTTTACAAAAGGGGAAACTTCATGAAGAAAAGAAGATTTATCAAATTGGTAGAACTTGGGATTTAAATGAATTAAAAGTAATTAAACGTGCTGGTACTGAAGGTATGATTTTCCAATTAAATAAAACTTATTATTGGAAATCTGATGAAGGTGAAGATAGACTATGGAGGTTTTGTCGATATGTAACTCAAGCAGTAGGGAATTATACCCATAAATATCCCGTGCTTGAAGGGTTTACTTTGGAGGAGTTAAGGCTTCCTGCACTGCCACCAGGAGGAAGTTCTGTTGGAGCTCTGTCACAATCTTCAATTCAGTCGTTTCATCTGGCTCTGCAACTTCCATATCTGCAATTACAGTCACAGTCACAACAACAGCAGCAGCAGCTACTGCAACAACAACAACAACAAGGAAGAAATGCTAGTGATCTATACAAAAATATTGATTTCACTGTCAATGGTCAATTACCAACCA
Source organism: Spathaspora arborariae UFMG-19.1A (assembly GCA_000497715.1). Taxonomy (NCBI): domain Eukaryota; kingdom Fungi; phylum Ascomycota; class Pichiomycetes; order Serinales; family Debaryomycetaceae; genus Spathaspora; species Spathaspora arborariae. Next base: position 473,201 of record KI547144.1, read on the forward strand.
AACCAATGAGAGTTTTACAACTGGATAGATCACATATTACAAATGAATCCCAAATAGAAAAGATTCCCAGTAGAGAATCTCCCGGTTACCCCCTTCATAAAACATCACTTTATTCATCTGGTGTAGCTGAACCTGATAATCATAGTTTTGTATTTGGTTCAAAAGAAAACCACACTACTCCCCATTCAAAACCTTCACCTTATAAAAGTAATTATACTGAATCAAATAAATCAATTGATGAGAAAAGAAGTGCAAATTCAATTGGTGAAAGTATTAATGAAGCAGGTAAACGATTACAAGAACAAATTGATCACCAATCAATTGTGTCTTCTGAAAAATCTATAGCTCATGAACAATTAAAAGCATTTACTCAAGCAATACCTGAACCACCAAAATCTCCTGATTTTGGTATTGAAGAAATTACTGATGAAAGTGATAGTGATAAAGAACAACCAATTTCAATTAGAAAACGGTCCTTAAAACGAGAAATAACCAAGGAAGAACTTGTTAACGAGCCAAAAACAGATTCACCTCTACAAGAACTTACTGATATTGTAGAATCCCATATTTCATTAGCTAAAGAAGAAGTAATTGAACCTCCTACGTTTAATATTGAAACCCCTGAGGATTCCCCACCAACTACAACTTCAGGTTTAAATATTATCAAGAAATCAGGTGAAATTTTCGATATTTCAAGAATTGATCATGATCCTGAAGTTGACGAAATGTATGATGATATTGGTTGGTCATTTAAAGATTCCGCCATACTGGTAATTAAACAAATTTCTATGGAATTAACTAATGTTAAACAATTAACTGTAAAAGAATTAACTAAAATTGATTTAGGTGATAATAGTACTAATCTGAATAATGATGTGACAAGATCTTTAGAAGAAGTTGAACATTTAAATCAAATTTTTCAAAAAACGGAAATTGATTTTAAAATGTTGGCACCAGAAGTTGAAAAAATTGATGAAAATTCTCATGGTTTACAAGTTAAATTTATTAATAAAAAATTATTATATAATGATTTGAAAAGTATCTTGGATAAAGTTAGTGTTGATCCTAATGATTTAGATGATATTGCACAATTTATTCATTTTGAAAGATTAAATATGCTTGAACCTTTAGAAGCTAAATTATTAGCATTTTACAATGCAGTTGCTACCATTAGATCTGATAATCCCAAAGATGGTGATGATGATGATTTAAGTTCAATGACAGCATTAAGACAATATCAATCAAGATATAATAGTGTAAATAGTCGATTTATTGATAATTTTTCCCAATTTATTAAAAAGGAATTTAAGCAATTAATTGATGGATTTACAAATTTAGAAAGATTCAATGGTTCAATTTTATATGAAGGATTAAATAAATTATTAATTTATAGTGCAATAACATTTTTCATTAAAAAGGTGGAAATTATGAAATTACAAGAATTAATTCAATTTTTTAATTCTTTATTTACAGGATTTTTCGATAATTTAATTCATGCAAAATTATCGTATATGATTTCAACACAGCTGAATAATTCATATGATCCAGGTGTGTCGGTGAGAGAGTCTTTATCAAGTGGATTTGATGAAGATTTACCATTGAAGAAGTCTAGAACTTTAAGACTTTCGAGAAAAGTTGGTAAATTTGGTAGTTTACATTCTGACATTACTCAAAAGAAAATTGAATCTATAAGGAAAATGGCTCCTTCGCCTCCAGTAATTAAACAAAGTAATTTTATTGATGATCCTAAATTAGTTAATAGTTTAATTGAAGAATCTCAAGCATTAATTACATTTATGCAATATTTTATTGGTACTTTTTTCCATTTTGAAGGTCAACAAAGTTTAGAATTTGGTGATTATCTTAAGAATAATAGTATTAAACAACGAACTAAATTAATGACAGAATTACCTAATATAGATGAAGTTAATTTAATCAAGAATTATTCATCAAATGAATTAATTAGTAATATGTCACATGTTTTTGGTAATTATCTTAATATCTTTATGAAGAAAGTTAACCCTTCAGGTTTAAATATTCCAATTATTTTACTTTATGTTGAACATCTAATATCAACTATTCCAAGTAAAAATCAAGATTTCGTCTTGGTTAATTTTCTTAATAAAGCATATGATAAATATGTTAATACTTGGAATAAATTTGTTAAATCACAAATTGAATTATTAAATAATTCAATAATCGTTGCGAAATGTGGTATTTTACAATCAGTGAGAAATGTTAATTATTTCTTTTTAATTACTGAAAGTTCAATTGATAATCAAGATATTCGAGGTTCAAAAGTTAAAGATATGATTGATAATGCCTATCTTGAAATATCTGAATCTTTAATGAATTTGTTTATGAGAGAAGATCCCTTATTAAAGAATCATGATTTGGATGATAAAGAACGAGAATATAGAAATGTTAGTATTTTACAGAATATTTACTTTATATTAGAACAATTTCGAGATTTTAAATTGACCAATTCTGTGAATAAAGAATTATTTGATAATTTAAATAATCAATTTCAAAAGGTGGAAGAAGTTTATTTCCAAAAACAATTAAAGAAAAATATTGGGAAATTGGTGGAATTTGTTAATAATTATGAAGCATTGGAGAAATTAGATACTAGTAAATATAACAAGAAATATGTTAAATCAATGTTGACAAGTTATTCAATTAAAGATATTAATTTAAAGGCACAAGAGATTCATAGGAAATTTGAAAAACATTTTATAAGTCGTACAAATATGTTTGAAAAAGATTTAGTTGATAAATTATGGCAAGATATAGAACAAGTATTCAATGATTATTTTACAAGATTAACAGTTATTCTAAAACGTGATTTCGATAAAGAGTTTGATTATAATATAACCAAGCAAGATATCCTGCAAATATTTAGATCTATTCGTTAGTTTTATAAGGTTGGTTTTTACTGTAAATTATAGTGTTTAAATAAACCAAAAGTTTATTTATATGACATACTTCCCCTCCTATTGAATAACTATAAGTTAATTGTTTTACCTCTAAGCTTATCTTCTGGTTACAGGTACTTGAATAGTTAACATAATTAAATTCTAAGGTATGTCCAACATACCATAATATTAGGCAGAATTTATTGAAATGTTTGTACCTACATGTTGGCAATACCAATTGATAAAACGAATTTGGTATTTCTACTTCTGTAGGCGTCGCTATCAGGTGAACTATACAACGTGAAACTTACAACGTAAAACCTACTAGGTGATACAAAGGATTATTCTGTATCAAACAATAGTTTCACACAATAAACAATGTCAACTACACAACCTCTAGCATTTATATGCATCATTTGGCTTGTTTTTAGATGTTTCTCTCCTTCTAAATACACCATCTGAGATTTCCTATATAAATACAAAACAAAAAGCATTAGACGCCAAGGTTCTTTTTTTTACAACCCTTTTATTTACCCCTTTTATCTTTAGCTGCAGACTTCTCTCCATAATAGGATGTCTAATCCTAAATTCAACAAAAATGTTGATAACCTTGATGCGTTGTCTGCTATAGCTAAATTCAAACAAACTCATGCTGGCAAAATTAAAAATGACGATCCTCAAATTTTACTTAGACCATCATATGGTACAATTGGTATCCCTAGTAAAGTTGGTGTTAATTTTTTCAACTATCATGTAAAAGATTTACGATTATTTTCATATCATGTCGATTTACAACTGAAAGGTCCTACAAAACTAAAACTTAAATCTGCTGTTACAAAAGTTTTAGAAGCTGAACCATTCAAGAGTAAACGTTCACAAATCTTTTATAGAGATAAAAGTATTTTATATTCTACTTTACCACTACCTATTGAAGATGTCGTATTATACCCGGCTGGTGAAGGTGTTGCTGTTAAGGTTCAATTTATTAAAGAATTAAATTTTAAAGATTTACTTGATTATGTTCAATTACGTACTTATACACGTGATTTTAACGAAGTTCAAGAATATACAAATGCCCTCCTTGCAGTTATCGGTAGTAAGGCTTTACAAGATCAAAACGTTGTTGGTTTAGGTTCTAATAAGTTTTTCGTTTCTGATAAAAAATCTCAACAACATGACTTCCAAAAAGGGTTATTTATTACTATGGGTACATTTGCATCAATTAGATGTTCTTTTGATAAAGTTAGATTAAATCTTAATCCTACTCCTGCTATTTTTTACAAATCAAACAAGAAAGATGGCTCACCAATGAATGTTCTTGATTTGGTTCAAGATTTCCTTCAACTTAGAAGTGTTCCTACTGCCAATGATATTAGAAAAACACAAGGTTTTATGAAAGGTGTTAAAGTTTATCGTTCTTATCTTAATAGAAAGAATGGTAAAGCAATTCAAGGGTTTAATTTTAGAGAAACTACTGATACTTTAAAATTTAAAGCTGAAGATGGGAAAATAGTTTCTGTTAAACAATATTTTAAAGATAAATGGAAAATTAATCTTAGATTTGGTAATCTTCCCTTGGTTAGTATTGGAAATGATGCTTATTTGCCTATGGAAGTAGCTTATATTTTACCTCGACAAGAATATAAAGGTGAAGTATATGATACAAGAAATTTAATTAGAATTACTGCTACAAAACCTATTGATAAAGCAAAATTAATTAATTCTGAGTATAAAAGATTATTTAAAAGTGTTGATTTTGGAAAAATTGATGATAAATTTACTGTGGTTCCTTCAAGAGTTTTATCTGCTCCGGTTATTGAATATGGTGAAAATAAGAAGATTACTTTTGCTGAAAAACCATTGGATGGTAGAACTGAAAAGAAGAAAGGTAATTGGAATTTAGAAAAAATTAAATTTATTGAACCAAGTAAATCAAAACCTTATACATTTGGTATTGTTCTTTTAAAAACTAGGTTTATTGAAAGAGGTCTTGGTGATTTACAAGGTGCAACAATGGCATTCCTTGGTGAAGTCCATAGATTAGGGGTTAATGTTCGCCGTGAATTTAAGAAATATTCTGTTGATATGGATAATAAGCTGGTTGCTGGTCAAGCAGAATTAGAAGCAGCATTAACTTCAATTTTTACTAAGGCTAAAGGTCAAGCCAAATGTGATTATCTTCTAGTTGTTTTACCTAAAAAGGATACTACCATGTATCGTGCAGTTAAACGAGTTGGTGATTTAAAAGTTGGGATTATTAATACTTGTGTTGTTTTTAATATTTTCACCAAGAAATTACGTGGGTCTGATAAATTTGATGTTGGATGTTATTCTCAAATTGCCATGAAAATTAATTTGAAATTAGGTGGGTCTAATCATAAATTATCTCCTGTTCATCTGAAAGGTCTTTTCGATAATCAAAATGTTCCTGTTTTCATTTTAGGTGCTGATGTTACTCATCCAACAAATGCTAGCAAGGATGTACTGGTTTCTATTGCCTCAGTTGTTGGAAGTGAAGATGGAATTTTTAATAAATTCCCAGGTTCAATTAGAATTCAAACTAGTGGTCAAGAAGTTATATCTGAAGTTAAAGGAATGGTTAAAGAACGTCTTGAAAATTTCCATAAGAAAGTCGGGAAATTACCTTCAAAAATTTTGTTTTACCGTGATGGTGTTTCTGAAGGTCAATATTATACTGTATTAAAAGATGAATTACCTCAAATCAAAGCCGCATTTGTTGAATATGGTAAATCTCAAAATAAACCTAAATATTCTCCAAAAATTACCTTTTTGGTTGTGGTTAAAAGACATCATACTAGATTTATTCCACTTGAAGATAATGGTGTTGATGCTAAAAAGAATACTGTTGCTGTTACTTCCAATGATAATGTAAGTCCAGGTACTACTATTGATAGAGATATTTGTTCTCCAGCATTCTTTGATTTTTATATTCAATCTCAACAAGCATTACAAGGATGTGGTATTCCTGCTCATTATTATGTTTTACATGATGAAAATTCTTATGGATCAGATGAAATTCAAGCTATTACTTATAATCTTTGTCATACTTTTGGTAGAGCTACTAAAAGTATTAAAACTGTTCCTGCTGCTTATTATGCTGATTTACTTTGTACTAGAGGTAGATGTTATATTGGAGGTATTGAAAAGGAAAGAGGTCGTCAAACTGCTATTGAAAAGGCCAAGATAAAACTTGGTAATAATGTTGCAGCTTCAATTAGAAATACCATGTATTATATCTAAGGGTATTTCTTGTTTATTGTTTCTATTTTCCGTTTTATTTGCTTATTTTTATAGTTTAGTTGGAAATTTGCGTTTTTCTTTTTAATAATATGCTCCTTTACCTACATACTTGTTATTTTCAGGCTGTTCTGGTTCAACCTGTTTAAATGGATCATATGGTTTTATATTTGAAACAGGAATCTTTGTACCTAAGGGCCATTTTGAATCTTGGTTAATATCTTTCCAACTCACTATTGTGTCAAATTTTAAATTATTATTTTCTTTAGTAAACTTCAAATTTAATCGTATCAATTGTTCAAATAAATAGGTTAAATCATTGAGAATAACTCCAGATTTATCATTGAATGCTGATCGATTAATATTCAAAGTAGATATTGAATTTAAACTGTTTAAAATGTGTTCATTCCTTTTAGTAGAAACTTTTGATTTTAATTTTGATATGAATTTCTTGGAATCGTTAGAATCGACTCCCTTTTTACTTTGTAAACAAAGTAAACTGAAATGAATTAATCCAATTGCATCACCAAGTTTATCTTGTTGATAATTTTCAATTGATAAGAATAATCCAGCGTACGCACTGGAATACTTTTCAATTATAGTTAAATAATCATTCCAAAGTCGAAAATCAAGGTTTACTTCATTGTTAGTTAAACTTGATACGATATTTTTGACATTTTTCAATTCATTCAATACATATATTGCTACTCTTGATAAAGTCCCATTATTTGAAGTTGTAGGATTTTCATTATATTCAAATGAACATCGGTTGATCCAACATGACTTAGATAATATAGACATCTGTATACAAATATCACTTATTCTTTCAATGGATGTGAAAAGCAATCCATTAACGCCTGTTGCATCGCCTTGAAATTGTTTTAATCTACTAGCAAACATAGTATATGATATAGCAGTCTTGTAAAAATTAACAACTTGTTTCCATTTTTCATTATATTCACTAATAGTTTGAGGAGTAGCTTCTATTTCAATAATTTCACTTGTCAAATCAGATCCAATTCTAATATACATTAATGATAAGGATGTCAATACCATTTCAATTTCATTAAATAAACTCCAAGATATCTTTGAACTTGATTTTAAAATATGATTCAATTTCTCTCTTTTTGAATTACTAAGTGTATTGGTCCACGGTACGTGAGTACATTGAGATATTTCATACAGAATTGTATATTTAACTAAATCACTAAGTTCGTGGGATTTACTTTCTTGTACACTTTGATTAATAATTGATTCTAAATAATGTTGTAAATCAACTGCATATCGTATAGAATCATTATAACTTTTTAAATTGGTAGTTTGTAACGCATTCCTAGCTGTGAATAATGAAGGATTTAAATTGGGTGTTGACGTGAATGATGAAGGAAAGGGTGGAGTATTGGGAAGTATAATCATTGGAGGTGATAGTTCATAAGGTTATGTTTGGGATTGTTGAAATGTGTTTATTTCTCTATATCAACGCCGCACCGTGTGTGGCAGAAAATCGGGTGGAAGAATTATGTCCAATTGTTCTCCCTTCTATGGCTGCAAAATATAATTAAAGGATTGATTTTTGTAGAACTTGATACAAATTTACCTATTTAATTGATCACCATAGCATCTTCTTGGTGTAACTGGTGTTTGGGGGAAATTAATTTGGCTTTGGTTTGGAAATACTTGTACTAGAATTAAAATAAAATTTTATATAACAAAATATAGTATTATAATATAAATTAAAATCTATATAAACTCAAGTTTTTAATTTGAGGTGATCTTATAAGTCTTTTCAAAATTACTTCAGAATTCTAAAGTCAATCTTCCCAACTTAATCGCTAGATAATACGGAATGTATTCTCTCGGTC
>KI547144.1:482144-494578 GCA_000497715.1 Spathaspora arborariae UFMG-19.1A
TTATATTGACTAATTCTGGTGAATTATGGTTTACGGGATCAACTTGGAAAGGTGTTGGTCTCTATAGATTATCTACCCCAGGTCCAATTAACCAGAAAGATTATCTACCATTATCTCAAGAAGTTCCCACTTTAATTGAGGAAACTGGCGAACCTGATTTTAATCATCCACCTTCAATAATTCAAGAAACAAATTTCCTAACTAGATTAAATTTACCTCCTAATGAACAAATTCAAACAACAAGAAAAATCATTTCAATTTCAACTGGTCGTGAACATATTATTGCCTTAGATAATCATAATAATATATATAGTTGGGATCCTGGTTGTTCCACTAATATGGGAGTTCATATATCATTCCCCGGAATTGACGCCCAAGCATTAATTATGAAAATAGTAGCTGGTTGGAATTTATCAGCTTGTACTATAGCAGGATATGGATTAATTATTTGGTATTCAAGAATTCCAATAAACAAAAGACAATGTCAACGTCATGATTTTGAATCAAATGCTCATTATTTTATTGTTCCCTTCACCAAAGATGATATTGTGGATTTCACTGTGGGTTCCGACTACGTATTATATATTAAGCGATCAGAGGATAAACTATATCAAATTAGATTTAATGTTCATGAATTTGCCACCAGGAGCATTAATAATTCTAAAATTAGTAATGATGAATTGTTTAATTGTATTTCTCCCATGAAAAATTTCAATGATTGGAAAATGAGATTTGAAAGTCAAGGAGAAGAACATATCAAGTTTACTAAATTAAATAGTTGTTTTCATAATTTTGTGGTTTTCACTAATCATGATCAAATATTAATTGGATCAAAAGCCCATTTAGAATACATTAATTCAGACGATGATGAAGATCGATTAGAAGGAGCAAACCCAAAAATCATTCCTGAATTACAAGGACAAAATATTAAAAGGTTGGTCATTGGTGATTATCATTATATGGCACTTACAAATGAAGGAGATATTCTAAGTTGGGGGAGAGAATCTAGTGGTTGTGGATGCTTAGGATTAGGTATGTCTGATATAGTAGCAACTGAAAATCCTCATCTGTGTAGGATAGAAGGATCAGCTTTGGTAGTTACCAAACCATTACCAGTGAAAAATCCCCCATTTCCTGGTAAATGGGTGGCAATAACAGCAAGTGGATGGCATTCTGGAGGAATTTATGTCCCAATAGATAATCCTAAGAAAAGAAAAGTGAAGGGTACACGTCTAAATGTTTAAGTTATGGAGTCATACACCAGATTCTCTTTATCATTTTTCATTTTGCAGCTTCTTCTAACATGTAAATATCTGTTTACAGTTTCTCTATAGCGACTTCTATTTTACAGGTTCTCTGTAGCAACTTCTATTTTACAGTTTCTGTTGTGCATATTGCCGTTACTTTTGTAAATTACACTTAAAAGTTTGTTGTGCATGTAATTGAAATGTAGAATTGATTTCACAATAAAGAACTCTATTTGGAAGAGTGGTATATGTAAGAAATAGATGTGCTTAATAAATAACCAAGTTGTATGAAAATCTTGTTATTATAATGGCTTAGTTTAAGGTGTGGCTATATACCAGATTCTAACATTTACTAGTTCTTCATCACAGTATAAATCAAAGTAGCAGATCTCTAAGTCTTTCTGGAATTTTAGAAACTATTCCTATTTGAAAGAACTGTGAAGAAACTCTCGTATAAACGATACGTCAAGTCGTATATACTAACAACAGATTTGCGACCACCGTGTTTGTAAATTTCAGTTTTATTTTTCTGTTGATTTAAACCATCAACTGACATAGGGTGGTAACATATCCTCCTGTAAATAGGCACTTATCAAACATGGATGGAAGGGAAATTTCTTCAAAGAACAGTAAAAACGACAAATATGGTATAGTTATAGACTCAGGCTCTTCTGGATCTAGAATTCAAATCTATAAATGGACTGATCCCAAGGTATTAGCCAAACTGAAAGATAAGAAAACTCTTCAATCACCACCAAAGATTATTCAAGAAAAGCATTGGACAAAGAAAATCTCACCTGGAATATCAACATATAATAAATCACCTAAAATCAAACAAATATGGTCAAAACATTATTCAGAATTGATGAAATTTGCTCAAGAAATAATCCCCAGTGATAAACATCCAGAAACTCCTGTATTTGTTTTGAGTACTGCTGGTATGAGACTTTTACCTAAATCAACTCAAAAGAGGATCTTAAAGGAAACTTGTTCAAGTATAAAGAAAAATACAAATTTTTATTTACCTGATTGTAGTAATTTTGTTCAAATAATTGATGGAGCGACTGAAGGGATTTATGGTTGGTTAGGATTAAATTATTTAATGGGACAATTTAATAATTATGACGAAAAATCAACTAATCATGAATCAATTGGATTTATGGATATGGGAGGTGCATCTACACAAATTGCCTTTGTTCCTTCTTCAAAAGAGGAAATTATAAAACATGCAGAAGATTTAGCAAGAGTTACCTTGAGGAATGTTAATGGACAAACACAAACTTGGGATGTATTTGTAGCTACATGGTTAGGATTTGGTGCTAATGAAGCTCGAAAACGATTTTTGAATCAATTGATTAACTTATCTCTGGTTTATGATCAAATAGGTAATGAAATAAATGATCCTTGTTTACCTAAGGGGGCCACTATGGAATATGCTCTTGAAGGTAAACCATACAAGATTATAGGGGTAGGTAATTATGAAATGTGTACTAGGTCAATTTACCCCTTATTAATGAAAGCAATACCTTGTCACGATGAACCTTGTTTATTTAATGGGATTCATGGTCCAAAATTAAATTTTGAAAAAGATAAATTTATAGGAATAAGTGAATATTGGTATACTGCAAATGATATTTTTCAAAGTGGAGGAGCATATAATTTTAAAATTTTTAATGAAAAAGTTAAACAATATTGTGAAAGTGATTGGAAACAAATTCTAAAAAACTCTGAAGCAGGTCAATATTCAGATTTAGATCCTGATAAATTTTTAAAAGATGCTTGTTTTAAAGCTAATTGGGTCATGAATATTTTACACGATGGATTTGATTTACCAAGATTAGGATTTGAAGAAGAAAGTAAACGTAGTAAAGATGATGATATAACTAAAATCCTAGTACCTTTTAAATCGGCAAATTCAATTCAAGGTGAAGAATTATCATGGACTTTGGGGAAAATCTTATTATTTGCTACTTCAGAAATACCAAAAATTGATCCCAAAGATTCTTTAGAAATTGGAATTTATCCAAGTGAGATTTCTCATAAATCTTTTGTTCCTGGAGGTATTAGTATAAACACATTGAACGAATATGAAAGTGATGATGATGAGGAAACTGGGTTTAGTGGTTTAATTTATTCCATAATATTTGTTTTATTGTTGTTATTTTTCTTGTATCGTTTTGGAAGATCAAATTTTGGTAAATGGGTTTACAAAATTAGGCGATTACATATGCCAATTCAATTACGAAAACTGGTTAATTCTATCAGTAATAAGATTCCTTGGTTTGGTGAATATATTAGGAATTTTGTTGCCTATGAAGAACTTGAACAACAAAATATAGTTTTAGAAGAAGGATTGGGTGATACCCCAAAACCCCAGAAACCCCAATCCGAAGCTCATCAAGATACATCCATATTACGAACTAGACTGGTTCTTAATTTGAATGAAGAAGTAGAACAAACAAATGAACAAAATGGTCGTAACAATAGAGTCACAAATTTTATGAATAAACCATTTATAACTAAAAATGGAATATATTCTGAAGCTGGTAGTCGGGAAACATTACCGAGATTATCAAGTAGTACATCTCTTCCACGAGCAAAGAGTTCTATGGATTAGTAAGTATATAAATTTTTTTTATAGAAAATCATTAACTTGATAGAGTTTTAGATCATGATTTGGATTGGTCTCGTTGTAAAATAGACATAGTTGAATTAGATTATATTCCTCCCAGTTTGAAAAAAAAAAACATAAATATTTCGGGTAATATATTAACTTTGTCAATTGTTTACCCTATGAACTCGGGAGATATCCCTGATTTAACCTTTGGTAAGAGCTGAATACGGGAACCCTTTTATTAAAACTATTTTATGTATCTACAGCATATAAAACTTTTGAAGTAATAAAGTCCTATACTGAAGCATTACAATGTATGTGTGTTTCTTTTTTCATGCGATATTTTGCAGCCATCAAAAGGGTGTACCAAGAACAACTCTTTTGTGTAATGAAATACCAAGTAAGATATGCCACAAGTATATAAAGAGTTAGATCTAGTAGAAATATTATTAATGAGAAATTCGCAATCAGCGTATCAAAGACATTGTACAACTTGCAGCCAACATTAAATAGTTATGCACGAAAAGTTTACAAAATACATAAATAAAAATGTTTATTTCTGATATCTTCTTTTGTATCTTTGAAGATTCCTCAGATCTTACCAATTACACTTTATATATCATGAGGATATTAAATATAATATTGACTATTGTTGTTTCAACATCAATTAGTTCCAGTCTTCCACTTCATCCATTCAAGGATTCAATTGAATTGGTAGTAACACCACAAGATTTCCGAGATGCTGCAGATTATGTATTATGGAAAGTACCTGAAGTTAAAGAGAATTTTAAAACAACAATTAAACAAAAAATTTTAAATCGATTGTTAACTCAAGAAATTCAAGAAACTAATCCAAATTTAGATATTTATACTGAGTATATTAATAATCCTGATAATTTATATACTCATAATAATTTAAAATTAGAATTTGATAAATCGGATCAATTCCAAAGTTATCCTAGGCAACCAGATTTTGGGGTACAGTATCCTCAGGAAGTATCCCAAGTTGTATCTCAACACCCTCCTGCACCTGCACCTGCCCCTGTTCCTGTACCTCCACCACCTTCTCCTCCCCTTCCCTTTAGAGGTTCTATTCATCATAAACCTTCACCTAGACCATCACTTGCTCCACTCACACCACCATCTCCACCTGCGTTTGCAGGTTCTATTCCTCGTGGTCCATGTCCTTCTCCTCCACCTCGTGCTCCTCCACTTCCAAATTCCTTTTCTCCTGATCCACCTTCCGTTCCTCCACCTTTGGTTACTCCGCCATCTCAAGCTCCTGTTCCTATCCCAACACCCACTCCTCCTAGTTTACCTAGAGCAAATGCCAGTCCTGTCAATATTCGAGAAAAATTAAATAGTAAAATCTCAATTAATCCTGCTAGATCAGTAGAAATAGATATTATGAAACCTAATGGATTAGTTAATTCTATATTAAGAGGTCCATCAGTTACAGAAAATAAAATGGTACAAATTATAGCTAATAAGGAGTTTTCCGATAGTGATAGTGATAGTGAATTTGATGAACATGAATTACAAAATATAGGATATCTGAATCCTTCTCGAATTAAAAATAATAAACAAGATTTAGGAGAGAAATATTATGTTGAAATTGAAGAAGAAAGTGATGATGATGACAAGGATTCATTTTATGATGATGATGACTAGATCTATGTATTGTACAATATAAGTGTAAGTAACCAAAACTGTAGTTATGGGGGGTCACGTCAAAATACGAAGATTTGTTTATCCGGATCAAGTAGAAATACCCGATTATATTTGCTTTTTTCGCGCGGGATCAATTCCGTCTGAAGTGTTAGTTGGTTGTGTGTGGATAAAACAATAAAATACGGAGAAGAATGAATGGGAGGTTAAAGTACAAAGCAAAAATCCCCTTTGGTCGTTCTTGTTTTCTTTCTTATCTCTCTTTCTTCTTCTTCTTTTGTAGTGTGTTTTCTTTAAAACTCTTAATCCCCAATATGAACCCAAATGTATTTTCAACTACTACTGATATTGAACTGGAACGAGATTTAATAGAATTAATAAAAGGAATTAATCTGTTAGAATCAATTTCAAACTATAATATTATTGAAATTAAAGATGATGATGGTAAAGTATATTGGTCAATATTTAGTGAAACAGGTCAGAAATTGAGTTATACTTTATTAGTTAATTCTGTAACAAATTTATTACAAGCTAAAGAAAGTGGATGTAAATTATTTCGTTCAAAAATTTGTTGTCTGTTTGATATTGATTATTTTAATCCTTATGAAATGATTTGTAAGTGTTAGAGTGGGAGTGAGAGTGAGATTCTTTTGTGTAGGGTTTGTATTATTAATAAATAGGGTTTGGTTTGGTTTGTTTTGTTTTGTTTTACCAGGTTTTACTAGGTTTTGCTTTGTTTTATTTTGTTTTATTTTGTTTGCTTTGTTTTAACAACAGAGTATATTGACAATAAAACGTGGATTAAAACTTGTTGTTGATACATCTGGTAGTGCTGTAAAGTTCTGCCTCCTCCAACTCTTTTCTGTGTCTCTCCCTCATCGCATTGCTTTTTCTACCAAACCTCTTCTCACAGAAAAAAAAATTATTTCACAAATTTTCCAGATCAACCCTATAGAACTAACAAACCAAAGATGAGAGTCAAGAAACCAACATCTAAAAGAGTATCTACTCGAATGAGAGAAGGTATCAAGAAGAAAGCTGCTGCTCAACAAAGAAAAAATAGAAAAATGTCAAAGAAAGATATAACATGGAAATCAAAGCACAAGAAAGATCCTGGTATTCCTGCAAGTTTCCCTTATAAAGATAAAATTATAAGTGAATTAGAAGAAAATAGAAGATTAGAAAAGGAAAGAAAAGAACAGCAGAAACTTCAAAGGCAACAAGAAAGAGAAGCAGCATTAGCTAGAGGAGAAATTGTCGATGATGAAATGGAACAAGATAAGGAAGAAGAAGAAGGTGGGTTAGCAGCATTGTTAGAATCTGCACAACAAGCAGCTAAGGAATATGATGGAGATGATTATGAAGGTGAAGATGATGACAATATGGTTGACTCGGATGAAGACGTTGAATATGATATTGAGTTTGACGACGAAGAGGAAGAAGAAAATTCTGGAGAATTGGATAAATCTCGTAAGGCATATGACAAGATTTTCAAAACTGTTGTCGAAGCAGCTGATGTTATCTTGTATGTTTTAGATGCTAGAGACCCTGAACTGACTCGATCAAGAAAAGTTGAACAAGCAGTATTACAAAATCCTGGAAAAAGATTAATCTTGGTTTTAAATAAAGTTGATTTAATTCCTACAAATGTATTAAATCAATGGCTTAATTTTTTAAAATCTTCATTTCCAACAGTTCCAATTAAAGCCGCATCAGGATCTACTAATTCTACTTCATTTAACAAAAATTTAACTAGTTCAATGACTTCAGATTCTTTATTAAAAGCATTAAAGAGTTATGCATCTAAATCTAATTTGAAAAGATCAATTATTGTTGGGGTTATTGGGTATCCTAATGTTGGTAAATCTTCTATAATTAATGCCTTAACTAATAGACATGGTGGTAATAGCAAAGCATGTCCTGTTGGAAATCAAGCTGGAGTTACCACATCAATGAGAGAAGTTAAAATTGATAACAAATTAAAGATTTTAGATTCTCCAGGTATTGTTTTCCCTGATGAAATCTTGAATACTAAAAAACTTAACAAAACTCAACAAATGGCTAAATTGGCTTTATTATCAGCAATACCACCAAAACAAATTATTGATCCAATTCCTTCAATTCAACTATTATTAAAGAAATTCTCTAATAATACTGAAATGGCAGATGGTTTAAAAGAATATTATCAATTACCTCCTTTACCTCTGGGAGATTTTGAAGAATTTTGTAAGCATTTCTTAATTCATATTGCTAGAACAAAAGGTAGGTTAGGTAAAGGTGGAGTACCAAATATGGAATCTGCAGCTATGTCAGTATTAAATGATTGGAGAGATGGTAGAATTATTGGATGGACATTACCAAAAGCATCCAAGAGTACTAGTGAAGAGGTTGATTTGGATGCTCCAAAAAGTTCATTAAGAGGTGAAAAAGAACCAGCAAAAGTTGAACAAACTACAATTGTTTCTACTTGGGCTAAAGAATTTGATTTGGATGGTTTGTTAGGTGATAACTTTGGTCTTAATTAAGTAATGTACTATAGAATGTATATATATATATATTATTTCTTGTCTTTTGCTTGTTCAATATCTTTAGTCAATTGAGGAACTGTAGTTAAATTGTTCATAGTAGATAAATTTTGAATTGTAAACTCTTCATGTTTTCTTAGAAGATCATTCAAAGGTTGTTTGAGTATGTTAATACCTTGACTTAGTACTTGGTATGGATCTTCCTCACTCATTTCTTTCGCTTTCGCCTTCACTTTCACTTTCACTTTCACTACAAAAAGACGTGTCTAAATTTTGCTACGCGTTTTTTTTTGTATTTGTATTTTGGTTAAAACACTATTGACTAACCAGTCAACTAACTGCTTAAAGCTTGACCTTGTATATATATATATTCTGCTGCTTATGCCAGTTATACCAATAAATGATGAAGAAGATGACGATTGGGCTTTTGACGATGAAGATGATGTTGAATTACTCCAGATTCTTCAAGCAACATCAACAAAACTGAAACAACAAACAACCCTTGATGGTAATATTATTCCTACTCCACAGTATGAAGAAATACCTAGATCTATACCAGTTAATATCCCTAGTCACCATCCCATGGATTTTGAAAATTTAAAGACATATATTTATCCTACAAATTTTGAAATTCGGGATTATCAATATAATATCGTGAATCGAGCATTTTATGATAATCTTTTAGTAGCATTACCTACAGGGTTAGGTAAAACATTCATAGCATCAACAGTAATGTTGAATTTTTTGAGATGGTTCCCTCAATCTAAATTAATATTTATGGCACCTACGCGACCATTGGTTGCTCAACAAATTAAAGCATGTTGTTCTATAACAGGTATCCCTACTTCAAAAGTAGCGATATTACTAGATAAAATAAGAAAGAATCGTGAAGAAATTTGGGATTCTCGTCAAGTTTTCTTTACTACACCACAAGTGGTTGAAAACGATTTAGCTCGAGGTATATTAAATCCAAAATCAATTGTGTTGTTGGTTATTGATGAAGCTCATAGAGCAAGAGGAAATTATTCTTACAACAATGTAGTTAAATTTTTAACTCGATTTAATAATTCATTTAGAATTTTAGCATTAACTGCAACTCCAGCTGGTGATGTTGAAGGTGTTCAGGATATAATTGATAATTTAAAAATATCTAAAGTTGAAGTAAGAACAGAACAAGCAATTGATATTATTAAATATATGAAACATAAACAAATTGTGAAACGAACAATTGGGTCTTCTAATGAAATACAAGAATTAATTGGTTTATTAGCAACTGCAATTTCTCCAGTATTAACTACTGCAAATGAACGAGGAATCTTTGATATTACAGATCCAACTCGTATAAATCATTTCCAATGTATGGAAGCATCTCGTAAAGTTACCATGAATAAAACAATCCCCCAGGGTTTAAAATGGTCAAATTATTTCATATTACAATTATTAGGAATGGTAGGACAATGTTATAAACGATTAAATATTTATGGAATTAAATCATTTGCCAGTTATTTTCAAGAAAAATATCAAGAATTTAAAGTTAAATGGGTTAAAAAAAAACTGAAAAATCAATTAAATGCTGATTTTTATTTTAATGATTCAATTAAACAATTATTGAGAAGATTAGATGAACTACAAGGTAAAGGATATAGTCATCCTAAAATTGAAGCATTAGTGGATGAATTAACTGATTTTTTTCCTGATACTGTACCTTCTGATTCAAGAGTTATTATATTTACTGAATATCGAGAATCAGCATTAGAAATTGTTCAATGTATCGAAAGAACAAATAGTAATTTAAAACCTCATATATTTATTGGACAAGCAAAGGAAAAGGAAAGATTTGATGAAACAAAGCTGAAAAGTAAATCGAAAAAACGAAAGCAAGATGATGAAGATGATCTCCGCAGTTCTACAAGAACAAGTTCAGAGGATGCTCAAATAAAAGGTATGAATCAAAAATTACAGAAGGAAATTATCAAAAAATTTAAAGCTGGAACATATAATATCTTAGTGGCCACTTCTATTGGTGAAGAAGGGTTAGATATTGGAGAAGTTGATTTAATTATATGTTACGATTCAACATCATCACCAATTAAGAACATTCAAAGAATGGGGAGAACTGGCCGTAAACGTGATGGGAAAGTTGTATTACTCTTTTCCAGTAATGAAGAATCAAAATTTGAAAAAGCCATGGCCAGTTATGAATATATTCAACAACATATTCAAAAGGGTGACTTAATTACATTATGTCCTAGAAATAGAATAATTCCGGATATTTATACTCCTAAAGTTGTTGAAAAATTTATTGAAATTCCTGAAGAAAATATTGAATTGAAAAGTGAAGATGATGAGGATGAAATTATTAGAATTGCAACTCAATATATGTTAGGAAATAGTCAAAAGAATAAAAAGAAGAAGAAACAAGCAAATACATCTTCCAAAACATCTTCCAAGACAACTTCAAAGAAATTCTTCATGCCTGATAATGTTGTAACTGGATTTCAAAGTGTTACAAGTATGATTCGAGAAGTTGGTGATGATAAATCAGTTGAAGAAAGGAAAAGAGAACGAGATATATTGGACAGTTTTTTGGTTTCATCTGATGATGATGAATTGGAAGTTGCAAATTTAAAGAAAAGAAAAGTTCAAATTAGCAAGAATAGTGACGATGGTTTGCTACTTGCATATTCAAGACCTGTAGACAATCAAGAAACAACTAAATGTTCTGATAGTGACGATGATTTACCAATTGCATCTTCAAGGCCCATAACCAATCAAGAAACAAGTGATGAAGAAATAGCAAAAGGTCAAAACACACCAGCTTCTTCATTGCCATCTGAACCGCCTACTACCTCAAAACCAGAGGTAGCTTATCAACTTCCCATCGATTCAGATGATGACTTTTCATTTGGTCTGAGTGATGAAGAAATACCTGAATCTACCAGAGAACCAACACCTTTACCACTTCTATCATCACCAAAGCAAGTTAAACCAAAAAGTTTAGGTGTAAAGAGAGCTGTGATAGTTCCCAAGACCAACGAACTGATAGGAACTGTAAAACCAATACCCCAAGCAAAACCTACAATAATTCCCAACTATGACAATATTCCTCTGAGTTTTAATCCTCATGCTGAAATTGGTAAACCCAAGAAAACATTAGGATTGAAAAGAACTCGAGTAAATATATTAGATCAATTAAAGAAACAACAATCTCGACAGGAAAATCGAAATAATAATGGTACCCAATTAACTCCTATAGTTCTTGACGATATTGAATTACCTAGTTATACACCAGAAAGTCATAATTATACCGATGTGAAAGTTGAACCACAACAGGCAAGTAGTTGCGAAAATGATGACCATGGTGATATTTCCATAAATTTGAAACAAGAACAACAAAAAACGGACAATACTAGATCAGAAAATGTTGAACAAATCAAAGACTCTATATACGATTTTGGTCTGGAAAATGAAGGATTATTAACCAGTGAAGAGAAAATACAACTATATACCAATTACTATGTGGCTAATGATCCCAATAATATTACTCAATTTTATGATCCACTGGAAGGATTAACTCAAAATAAGAAATGTGGGGTTATTCCACATAGTTTAAAGACAGAAAATTTAATCAATTGTTTACATTCGAAGGTATTACAAAAACTAGAAACTACAGCTGATAAGGATTCTAATTTTGATTTCTCGTTTATAGTTAATGATTAGAGTATTGTGTATAGTTTTAATGATATAATGAGTTAAGCTTTTTCGTAGGAAACTCGACATTCCAACTTGTTTCAACTTGTTTCAACTTGTTTCAACTTGTTCCAACTCAATCATTTACATATCTGATTTTTGGTAACACCAAAAACAATTCTGTTTGTTTTTAGTAAAAGCTCTTTTTGCCACCCAATGGTTTACATTTTAACCAGATAATCTTTATAAGAAATACAACTCCAAGTATGTAAGATCATTGACCTAACTCCAGGAAATGTGAGTTCATTGAATGATTAAATGAGTTTACTGTATCGTTTCTTTGTGTAAAACAATTGCAATTAATCCCAGTGATCTTTTTAATTTTTGATAAACTTTTATTGAATATCTTCAAACAGAGAATTTATTAAGAAGGGAAACAGAATGGGAGGATTCAAATATTCAAAATAATGCTGCCACAAACACTTTAACTGATCAAATGGAAGCAAGCACTCGAACTGCAATCGAAATAATTAGAACAACAATTCATTCGCTTCAGTTGTTGTTTGGTTATCTTCGACTGCTATTAATGCATTTAGACTATTTATCACTTTTAGTGATTCAATATTTATGGAGATAACTGGAGTTTATGCTAAACCTCAGGGATTAATTGCACTGGTTTATAATTGTTGC
>KI547144.1:494598-509113 GCA_000497715.1 Spathaspora arborariae UFMG-19.1A
GAAAAATTACAATATAAAAGGACATCAAATTCTACTTTCAAGAATTTTAATCTTACATTACTTTCTTTTTCTTCTTTCTTCAATCGATTCTAAATGATCAACAAAGATAAGTTATGTAATACTTGTTTCATTATATTAATATCAATCAAAATGCTAACATGAAATATGCTGACATAAACATTGAAATTATTCCCAGAGGCTAATCAAATTACACTTCAACCTTAAACTTCACACATTGCTTAGGTTATTATTTGCTACTTCATTATCATATTGTTTTATAATCTTAGGATGCGTCTAGTTTTGTGATCGACAGACCGAGAGAATACATTCCGTATTATCTAGCGATTAAGTTGGGAAGATTGACTTTAGAATTCTGAAGTAATTTTGAAAAGACTTATAAGATCACCTCAAATTAAAAACTTGAGTTTATATAGATTTTAATTTATATTATAATATTATATTTTGTTATATAAAATTTTATCTTAATTTGTAGTTCAATCAATCCTTTGGAAGTAACATTTGCAGGGTAATTACATATGTTAGTAACAAGTTAATATTTGGAATTGAATTTGTATATGTTGGACAAATTTTCCTTCTTCTACTGTGCTACCTTTTCTCCAGTAAAATCTTGTATGAGGTATATATCTCGCATAGTATACCGTCATCCCTCGTCATTGTGTGTTAATTATATGAATTGTGCTTTACCCACGATTTCAATCTCTGATATTGTGTGTAGTTCAATACAGTATTACCCGGCCTATCAAAAAAATTCTCACTCTATTTAAACAACATCAACAAAAAATTTTTAAAAATGTTTTCCATTCTTGTTCTTTATCTTTATGCAGGGGCATTACGTGTATCAGTGAGGATTCTGTCCGAGATCATGTTTTTGCTGGTTGAAAACTTTAAACCTGACAACTTCGAGATATTACCTTCGGGTGATATTGAGAGAATTTTTGGAGTTATTTTACAGTTGTTATTATTTTACAACATTTTGGGTTATACTTAATATTGATTATGTACTTCTTTGAAGACATCTTCAATATAAGATGATCAAATATTCTTTTTTAAATTAGATCATGGGGATCATTATCATAATTAAATGGGAATTATTTGATCAAGTGCCCAGAGTTTGCCACCTTACACCATTCATTCCTTATTGAGTTTAGAATGAATAGAATGAATATAACTTTGAATAATATATTTCAAGAATGATTCCGCCTTCTGCCTCGCTCGGTTTAATTTTCTATAATTAAATCTTGAGCTGGATGCTTAATAGTTTATTTACTTATAAACAATATAAAGTAAGAGGCTATAGTAATTTAACGATTTCTTTTGAGTGCGATACCATCAAGGTTTTACCGGATGATGTTATTGTAATTATAAATCATTACATGTATCTTTGTAGTGTAGGTTTTACATAGTAGATTTAAAGTGTAGATTTGCAGATTTAAGGAGAAGTGAAAAAAAAAATTTTTTTCAACAATACACTTACTACAAGCATCAAACATGTTTAAGAAATTCACCAAAGAAGACATTCATTCTCGTTCTAATATCAAATCTTCAGTTCAAAGAGGATTAAAGTCCAATTTAGTTCAATTATATCCTGATTTAGAACCAGCAATTGATAATTTAATACCGAAGAAATCTCAAATAATTTCTATAAAATGTGAAGACAAGATTCAATTATATTGTGTTGATCAAGAAATAGTTATGTTTCAACATTATAATGATGAATTAGTTCCTAGTTTATTAACCGTACATAAATATCCTGATTGTTTCCCTAAAGTTCAAGTTGATCGTGGTGCTATTAAATTTATCTTAAGTGGAGCAAATATTATGTGTCCTGGTTTAACTAGTGCTGGAGCAAAACTACCAGAAGAGAATTGGGAAAAAGATACAATTGTTACTGTTTATGCTGAAGGGAAAGAAAATGCTTTGGCTATTGGTAAATTATTGATGAGTATTGACGATATAAAGACCAAGAATAAAGGTATTGGTATTGAATTATTACATTATTTAGGGGATGGATTATGGAATCATCAAGAATAAGCTATATATATGTTTTCATTGGCAGTTAGGGAATAACTATCCAAAGTTGACAAGTATTGAGTTAATTCTTGTTTTGTTGTAGGTGTAATGTAGTAATATATTTGAAATTCAAGTATTGACAAATTTTGTAAATATAATTTTGAAATTAGTCCTTTTACTCGTAGGATTGAATTTGAAAGTAAGAACAACCTTTCAATGGGTGGATTTTCGGGTATGTTTATTATTAAATTAATCCAATCTGGTTGAATAGTGATAGTTTTCACTATTGGTTTGTATTTATCTAGTAAATATAACCACTTCTTTGAAGTCTGATCTATTTGATATTCATTCAGTTGGATTTTAGATATGAAATATAATTCACAATTTTCAATTTCATCTTGAGTTAGTAAACTTCCATTTAATTTGTATAGTTTGGTATGTGGTAGTTTATGATCTTGACACCATAATCTTGAAATCAATTGAATTGTCATTTCTTCAATATTTTCAAATATTGGATTATGATTTATACGTAGTATTTGTAAATAAGGAAGATTTACGCTCAACCAATCAAAAAATTCATACAGATCTATTTCATTATTTCTTAAATCGAGATTGGTGATGTTTAATTGGGATGTAGTTGGATATTGATATATTTTATTATGAGATACATTAAGGGTCAAAATTTGGTCAAATATAGGAAATGTCGTCAATCGATTATATGAAATATCCAAAACTTTCAAATTTGAAGAAATTCCCAACTTATCTATATCTTCATTTGTATAGTTATTTCCTGATATATAAAGTTCAGTAAGATTTTGAAATTTGGGAAGTATATATTTATTCAAATTTTCAATTGAAATTAAAGTCAGGGAAAGTTTCAATATTTTCAAATTATGAATATTAACAACAGAACCAAACTTATAAAACCTATTTCCATTCACATTAAGTTCATTTAAATTAGGTAAATTATCAATAATTTTCCAAATTTCATTCAAATCATTAAATAAATTAAAACTTAATTCAAGATTAGTTAAATTTGCAAGATTATCAAATATATTCTTATCATATCCTGCTTGATTGATTAAATGATAATCTAAAGTTAGTGAAGTTAAATTTAATAAATTTGCTTGGAATTTATTTAATTTATCCCATCCAATTTCTTCCACAATTTTACTACCAAATTGAATATCAGCTTCAGAATACTCCACTTGTAAATATTCTTGTTGTATAACTTGAACAAAGGTTTTAAATTCATGACATAGTTTCTTATTGGTTATTTTAATGAATGAACTTGAATTGGGAATTATTGGGGTGAAATATGATATACCATTGACATCTCCATTATTCTTACCTCGAGTTATATCATCCCATTCTAAACCTAAGGCAATAGAGGTACCCCATTGAGGTATAGTACCAATATATCTTATCGTAGCTAACTTATTATCGATTGTAGATATACGATTATATTCTGAATAATTCATTTGAATCTGGTAAATTTAGATTAGATTTTTCATATTGGATATTGTTGCATATCTGTCTGTCCCGAGCCGAAGGAGAATTTTTCCCGCGGGGGGTTCTTTCTCGCGGGAGAACTCCATTTTTTCGCACTAATTCTGTACAAGATTGAGGCCACCCAGTTTTACTGTTTATATTCTTTGTTTATAATTTAAGTAAAAAAGATACTTAAGTTTTACACATTATAACCTTTAAAACAATACGAGATATAACCTTTACTCCCTTGTATAAAACTCTGATTAATATAAATTCAGTTCTAGGAAAAAAGAAGTCAAATATATAGACTATCTTACAACATCAAGGAAAACCGTACTCAACCTTTGGATAATTCACAACAGAACATAAATTATGAATGTTATATACTGCATTGTATAAAGTTTATTGTTCAATATAATGAAAGTGAATTTCTTAATAATGTTATCGATAGAATTTTTCTATTTTAAGAAAAGTAAGTAACGTTATTGAATACTATAAGAATATATAGTGCTACCTATTTGGAGAAAAGAAAAACTGCAAACCCATCGAGCTGGGTCTCCTACCACGGGAAAAAAATCTCCTTCGGCTTGGGCCAAACATATATGTTTTTCAGTCAAGAAAAAAAGTTGTGAACATTAGTGTGAGAAAAGTCTTACAACACTCGAGTAACTATCATATGATTCTACAATATTTATATCCAGTGTATGTCCCTGAGTAGTTCGTTGAACTCAGATTTTCTAAAACAGGGAGAATCTTTTTGTATTGTTTAGCATTTCATATATTTCAGTATATATTGATATTACTTAATTGTACTATTACATATAAACATGGATGTCGTAGTGAAGAAGACCGATTTTTGCGACATTATCTAAAACAAACTTACTCTATTTACACATACTCTATATACAAACACTCTATACTCTCTCTAACTCACCATAAAATTTACATTTTTATAAAAATCCAACATTGGATTTTCCCCAGTTTTAGTTGATGTAGCATCAATATCTGCCCATTGATTTAAAAATTCATAATGAGTTTCTACTCGTGGAACTTTCCCAGTTAATTTCTTATATAATTCACTTGATAAATTAAAATCAGTACCAAACATAATATCAAAATATCCTTGATGACACATATATGTTGTAACATCAATCATTTTATTTTGTAAAATAGTTTGTACTACAGGTGAATTATATGCTCCTGGCATTGTATTTGGTAATACATTAAAATCAGAACATATTAAAGAGTGATTAGGGAATTTATGACGTAATATTTGAAAGAATTGAATTAACCTTGTTGGAATAAATTCTCCTGGTGTTAAATTGTCTTTAAATGGTAAAAACATATTCTTGTAATATAATTTCTTATTTGAATGTAATAAAGGATGTACTTTATCTGGTTGAATTAAAGATTTAATTGTTTCAAATCTACCTTTTAAAGTACCTTGTTGTTGTAATATCGAAAATTCACTATTTTCCCGTAATGTTAAATACATATTTGAATAATAGGATAATTCTGGTGTAAAAAATTGATAGAAATCTCCATGTTCATCAATTAATACCTTCCCCTCGTATGGTTCTCCCGTTGTATTATCATATGCGATTAAATCATGAGCAAAATTATCAAACACTTCTAAAGCAATGAAAAAACAAGGCTCATTAACAATATTATTCCATTTAAAGATAGATTTATTATATATGGTTAATTTCTTATCATCTAATCCAAGTTGGAGTAATTTATTTTTGAATGCACTTTCCATTTGTTTTGCTACTAATTGACTGGAAATTTCAATAATCTTATATTGAGTTCTTGCATAAATATCTGGTTGATTGGTTTTGATATATTTTAAGATATTACACATTAATGTTCCATTACCACCTCCCATTTCGTATATGATTAAATCATTATAAGGATAATTTCCATTTAATTTATAATTTACCAAGATATATCTTGCAATAGCTTCTCCATAATATGGTTGAAATAATTCTGTAGGAGTATGCCATAATTGTAAAGATTTTCTTGTTGGTTTATTTTGTGAAGCTTGTAAATCCATTTTATGAATTTGCTGAGCTGCCATAGCAAATTTAGACTTTGTTGGTTTAGGGGTAAATACTTCAACTTCACCACCTTGTTGTTGTTGTTGTTGTTGCATTACTGGTAACTTACTAGAAACTTCGTCATATTTACTATAAGATTTCTGCCAAACACTTAAAAATTCATCGATATCATCAATATTATTATATTCAAATGGAGTTTCTGGTTGATAAATTTCAACTTCCTTCGAGAAATATCCATAATTTGGGTTATATAAAGAATCTTCAATAAAATCAGATGTGGTCATTTTAACTCGTTTAGGGCGAGTTTTCAATCGAGCTAATTTTTCACTATTAGTTAGAGGATATTCATTATATATATCTTGAGGAGATTTATCTCCAAATGGATAATTGGTAGTATATCTATAAATATATTCAATGAAATTGAACCCCTTGGATTCTTGTAAAGGATGTGAAGTTTCTGGTATTGTTGTTGTTGTTGTTGTTGCTCGTTTGGTAAGTGCTCTGGTTATATCATTTGCTCCCAGAACCTTAAATGCATAAGTATCAGGACGAATTGAATATTCATGATGAAATGATTCACCTTGATATTTTTGTTTATTTGAAAGTTGAAGTTTTTTCGTAGCTTCTTTGATTCCTTTGAAAAGGGATCTTTTCGTAATTACCGTTTGGTTAGACGGCCTCAACATTGCTTACTTGAAGTGGGAATACTTTTTTATCACTGAAAAATTTTTCCCCGACTTTATATTCTACAACCAAACAAATTTTACCATTTTATTATACGCACTCTATACATACTCTAGTTATTATAATCTATCCAGTAAATGTTTCATTATCAATTTCAAACATATAATCTAATTTACCATCAAATTCGTCAATACATTCAAGAACAGTTTTTAAATTTTCAATAGTATTACTTATAGTAACTCGAATAATTCTATTACTAACACCTTCAAATAAAATTTGTAGAATATTATCAATTACTTGATAATTTATATTAAATTCTTGTACTGATTTAACTATGGGATCAGGAGACAAGGTATTTTTAGCTATATTTGCATGTTCATGAGTTTCAAATGGGATTCTTAAAGTAACTTTATATGGAAGATCAACTGACATTGTTAATTAGTTGTGTTTTATATGTGGATCTTGTATTGTCTTTTAACTCATCAATGGAATTTAAAGTGGGTAGAAAAATCTTGTGTATAATTTTTCTTAATGCGAAGATTTGTTAAGGGGAGAAATAACAACTAGTTAATCTACGGGGAAAATACAATAAATACATTCTAGATAATATGATCACGAGTAAGTATAAAATCAGGGAGTTTCAGTATAAATATAGTAGTTTAAATCGACAGAAAAGTTTCAGTTGAATATGCTGGAATAATATAAAAAAGGGTTTTTGTTGGTGGGGAATTCACACAATGTATTATAATGTAACCAATTGCAACTAGCGAAAGGAGATAGATTCAAAATGTGGAGAAAAACAGGAATATAAAAAGTTGTAAATCAATTGGACATTTAGGACCTTCGATAAGAAGTTGGATTCAACAAACAAAATAAACAATTAGAAAATCATCTTTTGATTTTACCCAAAGTGCAGAAGAGTGGAGATTTTCCAAGAGGATACGGGAGATAATCGTAAGTTATCTGCTAATTTATAACTCATTGTACATTTTTTTTAGTTGATGGAAAATATCTTCCTAATTTTTACGAAAACCAATTAAAACAAGATAAAAACAACCGAGAGTCATGTAGAACAAGTGGAACATGTAGAGCAAGTGGAACAGGTAGAATAGGTAGAATAGGTAGAGCAAGTGGAACAAGTTATACAAGTCATACAAGTTATACAAGCAATACAAGCAATTAATTCTAATATAATCTCTCATCTAGATAAATATCTAAATGTACACCATGATCAATTAATCTGTTTTCAGTTTGGAATGTAGTAAATAATATTCACTTTTTTTTGACATAGGGCTTTATCACACATTTGATTTGATCAAATTTCAAGCGAAAAATATTTGAAATTATATTTAACACATTGACACATTATTTAAAAGTAGACACATACATATCACCACATATCTGAAACAAAATTTACTTGTTACTAATAATATAATAAAATATTCTAACCTCCTTACTGTTCTAGAATTACACAATTGCTAAAACAACATATATACTTCAATCCTATTTAAAGTGAGGAGACCAAGTCACGAGACCAACTATTTCAATTCTTTTTTTTTTTTTCTTTCTTTTTTTTTCTTTTTTTTTCTTTGGTCAAAAGTTAGTTATTTTTGCTTGGGTTTGTTGTTTAGGTTTGTTGCCAGTAGCAAACCTTTATAGGGCAATCAAAATTAATTTAACTGACAACCAAATTATATAGAACGTTTTTATAGTTACAACCAACCTAAAACTATATATTTAACTAAAACTCAAAGATATAAGTAGTGAGGGGCATAAATTATCTTAGTATTAAATTCAAAGAGAAAAAATTATTTAAATCAGATTTTTATTTTTTTTATTTTTGGCTTTTCTTTGTTTCACTTTGTTAAGAATTTTCTTTTTTGTTCTATCATTCATTCATTCATTCTTTTTTTTTTTTTTAGAATTCTGTTCATTTTTCCAGTACTGTAATTCCGACCCTAACAATAATAAGTAGCTTTTTTTTTTTAATAAATCACACATACACCACACACAAAACAACATATATTTCAGTATATATAGTTAATAAATTTACTTCCCCTCCTCCTTAAATCCATTCACTCACACACACACTCCTCCCTCATTGGGTTTGTTCTTGAAAAGAGAGAAAAAAAAATACATCGTCAACCCAACTTTAGAAGAGAGACCCTTACAACACACATCTTAAATTATATATATAACTATCCTTTACTTTTCCAACCCTTTTTGATACATTCAAAAGTTAATCAATTTCACACACACAAATATATCTACACTCGGAAAAAGGATCTGGACTTATATACACCAAGAAAATAACACAATCCCACATTTTTAATTCTCTTATGTTGACAGATTCAATCACAAGATATTTAACGACAATAACAACAAATCACCTTCATCCTGATACCTTATCATCGTCGTGATCACCCCATCAAACATATTATCATGTCTTCGCCTACAACTGCAATTAAATGCATTACTACTCATACTAATAATACTAATAATAATGACTCAGCAGCTACTACTACTACTACTACTACAACAACAACAACAACTACTACTACCACAACAACTACAAAGGAATCATTTATATTCAATAAACATACATCTTCAGGTATTGCCCCTTCTATATCATTTGATCCTATAAATGGAACTACTGATTATACACATACCAATGATCCTACACATACAATATCTTCACAATGTTCACCACTAGCTTCTCCAAGACAATTATCTCATGAAGATTTTAGATCAAATATTTTCAACAAAGTAAATGGTATATTCCTGACTAATGATAATTCAAGAACAAACTCAATAACATCGTTGAAGGAACAATTGAATAACTATCAACAACAACAACAACAACAACAAAAACAACGTGCTTCTTCTGATCTTGATTTTGTTAGTCATCCTCATCAAACCAAACTGGAATTATTATCACCTAGATCTAAATTCGCCACAGCTTCTCCATATACTCCTGTATCAAATTATCCATTTAAATCATTTCATTCCTCCCCAGTCAAAGAAACTAATCGAGTTTTACTAGAATATGATCCAATAAATCGAAGAAAAGTGTTAAATACTTATGAAATATTACGAGAAATTGGACGTGGTGAACATGGTAAAGTTAAATTAGCTCGTGATTTAATTAATAATGATTATGTTGCTATAAAAATTGTTAATCGAAAATCTAAAAAGGAAAGACCAGCGTTAAGAATTAGAAAAAATTCTCATGTTTCTCACCATAGTGATTATGAATTAAAAATTAAACGAGAAATTGCCATCATGAAAAAATGTCGTCATAAACATATTGTTTCCTTAAGAGAAGTATTGGATGATATGAATTCATACAAGATTTATCTTGTATTGGAATATATGGAAAAGGGAGAAATTAAATGGAAAAGATCTCTTTTAGATAAACCAAATGAACAAGAAACTGATGATATACCTTGTTGTGGAAGTTTAATTCAACAACCCCATTTTGGTAGAGGAACTAATAATCGACAACATAGTTTAGATGAAAATGATTTATTATCCAATGAATATTCACCAAATTTAACATTCAAACAAGCAAGAAGAATTTTCCGGGATGTTTTACTTGGATTAGAATATTTACATTTAAATGGAATTGTTCATCGTGATATAAAACCAGCAAATTTATTAGTCTCGGGAGATAATATTGTGAAAATTAGTGATTTTGGTGTATCATTTGCTTCATCATTAACTGAAAATGAAGAAGGTCATTTACTTAATGAATTAGATTTAGCGAAAACTGCAGGAACACCGGCATTTTTTGCACCTGAATTATGTAGATTTGGTGGTGATTTATCAACAACAAGTTCAACATCAACTAGTTCAACTAATATCTCTGTTGATGAATTTCAAACTCCAAAAATTAATTATAAAATTGATATTTGGGCTTTAGGTGTTACATTATATTGTATATTATTTGGTAAAGTTCCATTTAATGCTGATTCAGAATATGAATTATTTCAAGTTATTGTGAATAATCCTGTGGAATATCCTGAAACAAAAGATTCGTTTAATTCTCCTGGTAAAGTAACTGATGAAGAATTTAAATTAGCTAAAGATTTATTATCAAAACTTTTAGATAAAGATAATACTACGAGAATTGATATTAAAGAAATTAAAGAGCATCCATTCACATTAATGGATTTAGAGAATGATTTTGAAGGATTAAATGAATTATTTACTCTTAATCAAACTTTACAAGATGAAAATCCTTTGAATTTTGATTTAGAAGATCATGATATTGTTCTGAAAGAAGAAATTGAACTGGCAATTATTGGAATTGGTACAAGAATTAAACGAAATTTGGTTAAAGCAATTAGAGCTGGTGGTTGGAAAGATCAAGAAATTAGAAATAAATTTGCTGCATTACAATTGGAACATTCAAAAAGTGGATCAAGTGAAGAATCAAGTGGTTGTTCAAATTTTAATTCACAAACTAAATTAAGTAATTTATCAAATTTAAATCATTCTATGATTTTATCTGAAGGATTAGCAATAACATCAACACCACCTCCAATACAACTGCAATTACAATCATCTCCATGGACTCATTCTTCTCGAACTACACCTCATCTTGGTGATATTCAACATCCACCACATATACCTTCAGCATTAGCTCATCAATTACCAGTACCTTCACCAACATCATCATCAACAAATTCTCATGGATACTCTTCTTCTTATTCTTTTGCTGGCATAAGAGAAGGAGGAGAAAGAACTACCACAACAACAGGTAAAAGTTTATTACAAGAAATGATTGAATCACATAGTAATAGTTCAAGTAGAAGAGGTAGTTGTACCGGAGTCCTTTCTGAAGCACCACAAATTGAAACTAAAAGAAATGTTGGTGGAGATTTATATTTGAAAAATCAATCAGTAGTTGAAACATTTAAAGGAATTCAACAACAAGATGATCGAAGAAGAAGATCAAGTTTATTTTCATTACATTCTCAAAGTTCTACTACTACGAAAAATAATTCCATATCTTCAACTCATGAAGATGCCAGAAATAGTATTAATTATCCATACCAACATCACCAACATCATCATTATCATCCAAGTACAACCATTGCTGCACCAATACCTGTTCCAGTAGTAAGTTTGAAAAATACTAATAATAACAATAGTTCAAGTAGTAACTATGTTAATAATATTCCAATTGGTGGTGGTGGATTGCATTCTGATACTAGTAGTAAACCATCATTAAAGGTAGGACCAATTTCTCATTTAACTGTTAATAAAGATGTTGCTACAATTATAGATTTAGATGAAAATCCTGAAGCTTCAGTAATGTCACTTCCATTGAGTGAAAGTTATGCATCTTTAGACAGTGTAAATGATGAGTATTTATCCCGGAAATATGAAGAATTTACCAACAGTAGAAGATTAAATTGTCAATCTGAAGCATTACCTATAATTGAAGAAAAACATCTGACAAATCATAAGAAACCTATGAGAAAATCAAGTTTTTCTGAAACTTATTTAAATCATATAACTAATAATCAAGGTTTTGATATTAAAGAAATTAATCAAAAATTTAAAACTTTTAATCTTGGAGATCTGATGAAATCTAATCAAGAATTACAAGTAGATGATGATGATGATAATGCAATAGCTCCAAGAACAAAGATTAATTATTCTTTGTCAAGTGAATCAACTGATTTTTCTTCAGTTTCTACATATTCATCAGAAGAAGATTCTGATGAAGAAGAAGAAAATTTAACATTGGCATTTTCATCTAAATTAAAACGACCAAGTTTATTAAATGCTCGAGCAATATCTCATGAATCAAATTTACCCCGATTAGCCGCTAGACCAATGAGTGCTAACCCAGCATTAGAATTACCGGCAGTGGTATTTCATGGAACATTACCTGAATTTGAAGATGTACCAATTAATTTGATGGAAGCAACTGCGACTGCAGGATCAGCTATGAAACCGAGTGGGAAATTATTAGTACCATCTATGGTTTCAAGTACTGGTTCACAAGCTACATTAACTGGAGAAGCATTACAAGTTGATGCTTCAATTGAAACAACATTACTTCCAGAAACAGGGAAAAAGAACAAGACTGAATCAAAAGCAAAAGTTATTCAACAATCAAAGAATAACACTAGTAAACGAAGTCTTCACGAGAATATATTTCATAATCAATTTAATAATCATTATAAAAAAGATCCCATATATTCCCCATTCCCTTCTCGATCACATCATTTAGATAATGATAAGAAAAGTATTAATAAAGAACGGTTGACTGCTGATATTGGTCCTGGTTGTTATAGATCAAATTCAGTATCCTTGGGATTATTACAACATGAACGGCATTTATTACAAATTGAACAAAATGAATCATCATCACAAGAAAAGACTTGAAATAGAGTGTATATATTTTGTTTCGTTTTTCTTTACAAGTATATGTATTATTTTACAGTTTAGTTAATTTGTATATTTCAAAAAGTAGATTTCTATTTACAGTTTAGTTATGACATAGTTGTGTGGTTGAAATATAGACTTAACGAGGGTAAAACTGATAACACCAGTGTAAAACTTACACTTTTTTTTTGTTAGACGTTCATTTTTTACTTTTAAGGTTTGTTGTAATATATATTAGTTACATCAACCCAGTTCGCTTGTTTGCTTGTTCTATAACGCTACCAATTACTGGACTCTTTGTAACAAATCTCCCAAGCCAAAAAAGGGGTAGGTATTTTATATCTGGTAGCGCGCGAAACGCGTTATTATAAACAACAGAACAAAACTTTTGATTATTTTTGGCAACACTTTTCTTACAACTTTTACCATACCCTTTTCCATGAGGAGAAGGTGGTTTTCATTGAATGATGTTATCAAGATCAATGATCAAGTATAAATTAAATACCAATTCTTTGTATTTAAACCTAATAAATAGCTTTACCATTGTTTGCCCCTTTTTTTTAAAAAGAATAATACAACCCATTCCCATGAGAATTAACTCTCTAACTTCCACAGTAAGTAATACTTCACCTAATACCAAAACAGTTATTGTTCTGAAGTGATTGAAAACTATAGTATTGGATGCACTTTTCTTGAAAGATCTCACAAGAATATTACTTGAAGAAGAGATGCTTGAAAATGTGAAGGAGTTTTTCTGATAAATTCTAGTTTGTATTTGGAATTAGACGATGTTTGTTTTTAACCAAAGGAATCTACTGGTTGAACAGTAGTTTTTTTTAAAGTTAAATCTGATGCTTCCTCTAATAAACTCCAAACACAGATTCGGAGTTATCAGAAAACTTATTATTCAAGCACTGGCTCTCCAAGGAAAGTTCACATGAGAGATTTAAAGTGTAAAAAAGAACAGAATCATGGTGTAAATAATAGAACAGACACAAGACATAAAAGGAATGAAAGGAAGTAACTACAAATACAATTTATTCAAGTCCACTTTATTTCTGTGTCATGTGGATTATTCCGCGATAAGCAAATATATTTGCTAGTTGCAAAAAAAATAATTCCCAGTTTTCGCAGTATAAATTTTGAACTTGGGCGACTAATTCTTTTTGTAAATTTACTCCTTTCTTTCTTTTTGAATTACAAACAATTTATTTCATATTTTGTTTAAATCATAACTTCCAATCAATTAAAATGTTTTTT
The DNA here is from genome assembly GCA_000497715.1 of Spathaspora arborariae UFMG-19.1A. Lineage (NCBI taxonomy): Eukaryota > Fungi > Ascomycota > Pichiomycetes > Serinales > Debaryomycetaceae > Spathaspora > Spathaspora arborariae. The sequence goes on from KI547144.1 coordinate 508,524, forward strand.
TCAGTAAAATCGAATATCCACACCCCCAACGTTAGACATTTTTCCTTTTTGGATAAACTTATTCCTCCAAAACAAACTTCCAAATCTAAACACAAAGTCAGAAAATTGGTCAACAGAATCAAAAGAGTATTCAAGAAAAAAACCGTCGACAAAGTTATTAAAGAAGTAAAAACCAGAATTTATGAAGAAGAGTTAAGCCGCTATTGGGATTACATTGATGAAGATGAAGATTATAAAGAAGAAGAATTAAATAACATAATTAATGATGTAATGGACTTAGGTAATGATAAAAAATCTCAACAAGATTTGAACAAGAAAGAGAATAATAAACCTAGACCAATGAACCGTTTCTTATCTTTGTTCCATAATTCCCCTACAATTGAAAAACCTAGCGCTGAAGTAACCATACCATTGAAAACCTACCAAGATCTTCACCAATTAGCATATGTTCCAATTGAAGAAAGAGCTGTGAAAGAAGGTAAAGTTGTTTTAGATTTAGAAGAATACAATTACCTAAAGAAATCACAGTCTCGAATTAAACGTTTCTTCACTAGAAGAAATAAATGAATAACCATGTTGAAATATTAAAC
>KI547145.1:0-51674 GCA_000497715.1 Spathaspora arborariae UFMG-19.1A
GAAAATATTAATCTATTCATAAGTACCTGGGTCTTTTGGATCAAATTTAAAATCCTTAATGGTTTGTCTTGCTTTTAAATAATCTTCAATTCTTTGAACTTTCCAATCTTTTAATTCTTGATAATATTTGACATTTGCTTCTTTATCCCAAGGATAAGCTGCTTTTTCTTCTGGGGTTAATTGAAGCCAAGTAGCACGAATTTGTTTAGATATTTCACCGACTGTACCTGAATAATTATGATAATTTTTTTGAAGAAATTGAAAATATGGAATAAGTGGTTTCTTAGGTTTTGGTTTAAAATGATTTGTTGCTTCTGCTTTACACTTTTGCCAACCCTTTTCATAAATAATCTTTTCAGCCGGAGAAAGGTTTTTAAAGTTGTCAATCTTTTCAGCAAAAGTATTTCCTGAAATAAATTTAAATACAAAATTTTGAAAATTAAGTTGGAGAGGAGTGTCTCTAAATGCCTTTGCTTCTAATTTCTTTTGCTTTTCTCTGTCTTTACGTTTCTTTGCAAGATCTTTTTCCTTTTGTACTTTTGCTTTTGCCTTTTCCTTTTCCTTTAATTTATCCAATTTAGCTTTTTCCTTTAATTTATTTAATTTGGCCTTTTCTTTTAATTTATCTAATTTAGCCTTTTCCTTGGCTTTCTTTTCTAATGCAATCAGTGCTTTTGATCTTTTTGTCTTTTGGGTGGTGGTCGTCGTTTGTAAAATAACTCCAGTGGAAATGAAGGAACGCGTAAAAGTATGTCTAGGAAAGGTGGCCATCAATCCATTGCGGACAATTGAGGAGGCAAACATACCTGAACGGGAGAATAAAGTAGGTGTAACCATTGCAATTGATTGTTGTAATTTTGTAGACAGGAGTTTTATATTGAACCTCGCCTTTTTTTTGGGGTTGTTTGTTTTGGTTTCAGTTTGTGACAAAAGCAAACTCGTCCAAACTGCAGGAAAAAAAACTAGAGGGAGAAATCTCGGAATTTGCTTGTAACCAATAACTAGAGAGTAGTAAGCAAATGCTTTGTTGTTTTTGGTTCAATACATTTGATCTTGGGCATGTGGTTGTTTATCTAAGTTTGGGTATTTGAGTTCAGGTTTTATTAGTTTGTTGGTAAGGAAATTATACTTCATTGTCAATACAACTAGTTACTCTCTATTTCTGATCAAACAAACTACAGTGCTTTGCAAATTATTTCAGACTAGCATGTCACTCTTTTTTAAAAGACCACTGAGTCGTAATGCATCAGAATTTTTAAATATTGGGTTGAGAATAAAATATTGTTCTAGTCTGAAATAATCTACAAAGCACTGTATGAAAAATAATTGGTGAAGCAAAGAAAACAAAATATCAATGTTTTGATATTTAGTACTCAAATCTGGAAACATGAGCTAGTTATGTTTGCTTTAAAGTGTGGATGTTCCTGTCTTCTATATATATCTAGAGTATATTCGTGGAAAATAAGAATAAGTTATCTTCTTTGATATGCATGAGTTATCTATTTTTGCTTTAAAGTCTATATGTTCCTGTCTTCCATATATCCACAGTATAATTGTAGAAAATAACCACCTGGTTGGTCTCTTATCCTTCTCTCTATAATTGGTTATGTTACCAGTATTCAATCGGATAAATGTTACCTGAGACTTCAGAAATAAGTACAGATTTAATAGTAGTTACCCAATTACTTACTACAAAGGGTAATATTCTCTGTGAGTTACTTCACATATTAGGACATAAACCTTAAAGGGTTATATGGAAATATCTAGATAAGAAAAAACTATTCTTTACAAAATTTTGCAAAATTCCACCAAAAATCGACTTGAAATAAAAATGAATACTGGTTATAAGAGAAATACTTGAAAAATAATAAAAATATATTCTTCAATTGTTAATGTCTGAGTCATTTAGAAGATCCTCAGCAAAAATAGATCATCCAACGTTACTGCCTAATTCAGAACAATATAATTACACGACAAACATCAAGTAATACTACGAGAAGGGGCTCGGTTGAAAACAATACTGAATAATGTAATTATTTCGTATAATCCAGCTGATAAGACAATAAAAACCAACCAATGTCTTATCACTGAGATAAGGAAATCACATGACTGTCCAAAAAAAAAAAAAAAAGAAAAAAGAATTAACCACTTCCAGATAAGGTAAGAAATTCCGACATATTAGTGACAAATTAAATTGACCTTATTGGCCTAAGATAAACATCCACATGGTTTTTTTTATCTAAAAGCCCTGAAATTTGATTTACACAAAAAATAGGTTGTAAAGAGTTGTAGCCCCACATTCATATGAAAATAATTCCTTCAGTTTTATTTTCATCTTGTCTATTACTGGCTATAGTTCTTGTCAGAGATCTTGTCTTGGTACTTTTTAATTTTCCCCCTCCTCATATTTCCCTTGTGATTTCAATTTTGTGTCTATCATCAAATACAAAACTTCGACAGTCATTTTTTTTCTTCTTCTTCTTCTTTCTTTCTCTTTCTCTTTCTCTTTCTTATCTATAAGATTCAATTTACTTAAACCCAATCACAGTTTATCAAGTGAAACAAATACAAACACTTCTGCTTTTTCAAAAAAAAAATTTTTCTACTTGTTACTTTCTTCTTTTACTATACAATTCATCCAATTCATCCAAGCTAAATGTCAAATAACTCTTCATATTTGCCGCAAGAAGAGTTCAGCAACACTAACGTTTACAAATATGATGAAATTCCTAGTAATAAATCTTGGGCTTGTACCTTACCTGTAGCTAAAGGATTATATAATCCAGAATTAGAAAAGGATGCGTGTGGTGTTGGATTCTCTTGTCATTTAAAAGGAATTCCTTCACATAAAATTGTATCTGATGCTAGAAACTTGTTATGTAATATGACACATCGTGGTGGAGAATTAAACCCTAAAGATGGTGATGGTGCTGGTTTATTAACTTCAATTCCTCATAAATTCTTTAAACGAGAATTCAAATATTATTGTGATGTTGATTTACCACCTCCTGGTCAATATGGTACTGGTAATCTATTTTTTAAACGAGATGAAGCTGTATTTGAAAAATCAAAAGCAACTTTTGAAAGTATCGCTGAGTCTCTTGGATTAAAGGTTTTAGGTTGGAGACAAGTTCCTCACGATTCAACTATTTTAGGCCCAGCTTCTTTATCTCGTGAGCCTTTTATTTTACAACCAGTTATTGTTTTACAAGAATTAATTGATGTTACTATTGATGAAGAAGAATTTCAAACAACTTATTCACGAAATTTTGAAAAAAAATTATTTATTTTAAGAAAACAATCATCTCATACTATTGGATTACATAATTGGTTTTATATTTGTTCACTTTCAAACAAAACTATTGTTTATAAGGGTCAATTGGCACCAAATCAAGTATATAATTATTATCACGATTTAGCCAATTCAGAATTTGAAGCTCATTTTGCTCTTGTTCATTCAAGATTTTCTACAAATACTTTCCCTTCTTGGGATAGAGCTCAACCTTTAAGATTAGCTGCTCATAATGGTGAAATCAATACTTTAAGAGGTAATAAAAATTGGATGAGATCTAAAGAAGGGGTTATGGCTTCACAATTATTTGGTGAAGAAATGGATAAATTATTTCCCATTATTGAAGAAGGTGGATCTGATTCAGCTGCTTTTGATAATGTTTTAGAATTATTGGTTATTAATGGAGTTGTTTCTTTACCTGAAGCTGTTATGATGATGATTCCTGAAGCTTGGCAAAATGATCAAAATATTGATCCTAAAAAGAAAGCATTTTATGAATGGGCTGCTTGTTTAATGGAACCTTGGGATGGTCCTGCTTTGTTTACATTTGCTGATGATCGTTATTGTGGTGCTAATTTAGATAGAAATGGTTTAAGACCCTGTCGTTATTATGTTACAGACGATGATTTTATTATTTGTGCTTCTGAAGTTGGTGTAATTGAAATTGAACCTGAACGTGTTATTACTAAAGGTAGATTACAACCAGGTAGAATGTTATTAGTTGATACTGTACAAGGTAGAATTGTTGATGATCGTGAATTAAAAAACCTGGTTGCAAGTAGATATGATTTTAAATCTTGGGTCTTAGCTAATATAATTAGTTTACAAGATTTAAATCATAAATTAGAAAAAAGAGGTATTAACATTACAAGTGATGAAATTGATACTTCAATTAAACTTGATTCTGACCCAAGATTAATTGCTTCTGGTTATTCCCATGAACAACTTTCGTTTGTATTAGCACCCATGGCTGAAGGAAATGAAGCCTTAGGTTCCATGGGGAATGATAATGCTTTGGCATGTCTTACTGATCAACCTAAATTATTGTATGAATATTTTAGACAATTATTTGCTCAAGTTACCAATCCACCAATTGATCCAATTAGAGAATCTATTGTTATGTCTTTAGAATGTTATGTTGGTCCTCAAGGAAATTTGTTAGAAATGAAACCAGATCAATGTAATAGATTATTGTTAAAATCACCAATCTTAAATAATTCTGAATTATTAGCTATTCAAAATATTGAAAAAGTTTATCCAAAATGGTCAGTGGCCAATATTGATATTACATTTGACAAGGAACAAGGTATTCCCGGATATATTTCAACTATTGATCGTATTTGTCAAGAAGCTTCTCGTGCAATTGCTGATGATAACAAAATTATTATTTTAAGTGATATTAAGACTGGTCCTTCTCGAGTACCAATCTCAGGTTTAATTGCTATAGGTGCTGTGCATCATCATTTAGTTCGTCAAAAACAAAGATCTAAAGTGGCATTAATCATTCAAACTCAAGAAGCTAAAGAAGTTCATCATGCTTGTTGTTTAGTTGGGTATGGTGCTGATGCAATTAACCCCTATTTAGCTATGGAAACACTAGTCCGGATGAATCATCAAGGATTATTAAAAACCAAGAAAACTGCAGAAGAAATTATTCAAGGATATAAGAATTCTATTGATGCTGGTATTTTAAAAGTTATGTCAAAAATGGGTATTTCTACATTAGCCAGTTATAAAGGGGCACAAATTTTTGAAGCTCTTGGTATTGATAATTCTGTGATTGATCGTTGTTTTGCAGGTACTGCCTCAAGAATTAAAGGTGTAACATTTGAATATATTGCTCAAGATGCATTCACTTTACATGAACGTGGATATCCTACAAGAGAAACTAGAAAACCTGAGGGACTTCCTGAAACTGGAGAATATCATTGGCGTGATGGTGGTGAAAGACATATTAATGACCCAGCAGCAATTGCCAGTTTACAAGATGCTGTGAGAAATAAGAATGAACGAGCCTATGATGTTTATGCTAAAAAGGAAAATGATGCTATTAGAAATTGTACATTACGTGGATTATTAGATTTTGATTATGATTCAAGTGTAAGTGTACCAATTGATCAAGTTGAACCATGGACTGAAATTGTTCGTAGATTCTTTACCGGTGCTATGTCATATGGTTCTATTTCTATGGAGGCACATTCTACTCTTGCTGTTGCTATGAATAGATTAGGTGGTAAATCAAATACAGGTGAAGGTGGTGAAGATGCTGCTAGATCTCAAGTTAATGCTAATGGTGATACTATGAGATCAGCAATTAAACAAATTGCTTCAGGAAGATTTGGAGTCACGTCATATTATTTAGCTGATGCTGATGAATTACAAATTAAAATGGCTCAAGGTGCAAAACCCGGTGAAGGTGGTGAATTACCAGGTCATAAAGTTTCTGCAGAAATTGGTAAAACCAGACATTCAACCCCTGGTGTTGGTTTAATCTCTCCTCCACCACATCATGATATTTATTCTATTGAAGATTTAAAGCAATTATTATATGATTTGAAATGTGCCAACCCACGAGCAAGAACTTCTGTTAAATTAGTTAGTGAAGTTGGTGTCGGAATTGTTGCTGCTGGTGTTGCTAAAGCTGGTTCTGAAAATATTTTGGTTTCTGGTGGTGATGGTGGTACTGGTGCTGCTAAATTAACTTCAATTAAATATGCTGGATTACCTTGGGAATTAGGATTAGCTGAATCTCATCAAACTTTGGTATTGAATGATTTAAGAGGTAGAGTGATCTTGCAAACTGATGGACAAATTAGAACTGGTCGTGATATTGCCATTGCTTGTTTATTGGGAGCTGAAGAATGGGGGTTTGCTACAACTCCATTGATTGCTATGGGATGTATTTATATGAGAAAATGTCATTTAAATACTTGTCCTGTAGGTATTGCTACTCAAGATCCTATATTAAGAAAGAAATTCCCTGGAACTCCTGAACATGTGATTAATTTCTTTTATTATTTAGCACAAGATTTACGATCAATTATGTCAAAATTAGGATTTAGAACTATAAATGAAATGGTTGGTAGGGCTGAGAAATTAAAGGTTCGTGATGATTTACGAACAATTAAAAATGCCAATATTGATTTATCACCAATTTTAACTCCCGCTCATACTATTCGTCCAGGTGTTGCTACATATTGTGTTCGAAAGCAAGATTTGAAATTACATGTTCGTATGGATAATAAATTAATTGATGAATCAGAAATGACTTTAGCTAAGGGATTACCTGTGACTATTGATTGTGATATTGTTAACACTGATCGTACTTTAGGTACTACTTTATCATACCGAGTTTCTAAGACATTTGGTGAACAAGGATTACCTCATGATACAATTCATGTTAATGTTACAGGATCTGCTGGTCAATCATTCGGAGCATTTTTAGCATCAGGTATTACTTTGGAATTAGAAGGTGATGCCAATGATTATATTGGTAAGGGGTTATCTGGAGGTAGAATTATTGTTTATCCTCCAAAAGATTCTAAATTTAAAGCTGAAGACCAAATTATTGCTGGTAATACTGCATTCTTTGGGGCTACATCAGGTACTGCATTTATTCGTGGTATCGCTGCTGAAAGATTTGCTGTGCGTAATTCTGGGGCCAATATTGTTGTTGAAGGTACTGGTGATCATGGATGTGAATATATGTCAGGTGGTAGAGTTATTGTATTAGGTAATACTGGTCGTAATTTTGCTGCTGGTATGTGTGGAGGTATTGCTTATGTTTTAGATATGGCACAAGATTTTGGTGATAGAGTTAATAAGAAAACTGTTGAATTATCTCCGATTACTGAGACTGAAGAAATTGCCTTTATTAGAAGTTTAATTGAAGATCATCGTCATTATACTGGTTCTGAAGTTGCTGATAACATTTTAAATGATTTTACAAGATATTTACCTAGATTTGTTAAAGTATTACCCTTTGATTATAAGAAAGTATTGGAAAAGGAAAAACTCAAAAAAGAAGAAGCCAAAAAGCAAGAATTGAATGCATTTTTAAAATCAATTAAAGAAGATCCTGAAGCTGATGCTACAAATGGTGAAGCATCCAAAATTAAATTAGGTCGTGGGCATACTCATACTCATACTCATAAACCAATAACTACAGAACCCAAATTACAAGATGTTGAAGATACAATTTTCAATACAGATTTTGAAAAGAAAGCACCTGTTAAATTAGATAAGCTTCGTGGATTTATGAAATATAAACGTAGAAATGAAAAGTATCGCGATGCAAAAGAACGTATAAAAGATTGGAATGAAATGACTTCAAGATTAACTAAGGAAGAATTAAAATATGAAACCGCAAGATGTATGGATTGTGGTGTACCATTTTGTACTTCTGATACTGGATGTCCTATTTCTAATATTATTCCAAAATGGAATGAATTAGTTTTTCAAGATCGTTGGTATGATGCATTACAAAGATTATTAATGACAAATAATTTCCCTGAATTTACTGGTAGAATTTGTCCTGCTCCTTGTAATGGTGCTTGTGTATTGGGTATTAGTGAAGATCCTGTTAATATTAAATCTGTGGAATGTGCTATTATTGATTATGGTTTTGAACAAGGATGGATTAAACCTCAACCTCCAAGTAGTAGAACTAATAAATCTGTGGCAGTTATTGGTTCAGGTCCTGCTGGGTTAGCATGTGCTGATCAATTAAATAAAGCTGGTCATAATGTTACTGTTTATGAACGTAGTGATAGACCTGGTGGATTATTAATGTATGGTATTCCAAATATGAAATTAGATAAGGGGATTGTTAAAAGAAGAACTGATTTATTGGCAGCTGAAGGTGTTGAATTTATTTGTAATACTACTGTAGGTGAAGATATTACTGTTTCTGAATTAAAGGCAAAATTTGATGCTGTTGTATTTGCCGTGGGATCCACTATTCCTCGAGATTTGAAAATTCCTGGTAGAAGTTTGAAAAATATTGATTATGCTATGACTTTATTACATTCAAACACTAAGGCATTATTAGATAATAATTTAGAAACTATTAGAAAGACCATTGAAGGTAAACGAGTTATTGTCATTGGTGGTGGTGATACTGGTAATGATTGTTTAGGTACTTCTACAAGACACGGAGCTAAATCTGTGACTAATTTTGAATTATTGCCACATCCTCCAAATGATAGACCTAAAGATAATCCTTGGCCTCAATGGCCACGTATTTTCCGAGTTGATTATGGTCATACTGAAGTTAAAACTCATTATGGTAAAGATCCTCGTGAATATTCCATTTTATCAAAGGAATTTATTGATGATGGTGAAGGGAATGTTAAAGGGATCAAGACTGTTCGAGTTGAATGGAAACGTTCAGATTCTGGTGCTTGGCAAATGGCTGAAGTTCCAGGAAGTGAAGAAATATTTGATGCTGATATTGTATTATTATCTATGGGATTCCTTGGACCAGAAGTTGATAATTTAGAGGTTGAAAAAACCAAGCGAGGTACAATTACTACAGTTGATGCAAATGGATATCAAGTTGCCAAGGATGTTAATATTTTTGCTGCTGGTGATTGTAGAAGAGGTCAATCTTTAGTTGTTTGGGGTATTCAAGAAGGTAGACAATGTGCTCGAGAAGTTGATTTATATTTGGAAGGATCAACTAGATTACCAGGTAATGGATCTGTTGAACAAAGAGATTATAAATTATTGGAAGAATTAGCCGAAAAGGTTTAGACTTTTTATATATATTATACTGTTTTAAAAGATATTGTTAGTTAAATTGTTGTAGAATTGTATTTTTTTTTCCAACTTTTTAAACCTAAGAGTTCCCGACTAGACACTGGAGTCAACTGTTTCTCTCCATTACGTTGGAAGTAGTTCTATACTTTCATGTGCATTGTGGTTTAAACTTCCCCCCAAAAAACACCTCATTTTTTACCCCCACCCCCAAAAAATTTAAAAGGAAATCAGATCCAAAATATTCAACTTATAATTACAGTGTACAACTCATGAGTAAACAAACAACAGCTGTACACAAGTTAATTGCTCATTTCTTGAGTGAGAATGGGTATTCTAAAACGCTAGCCACATTCCAACAAGAACATGGTAAACCAATTGGTGTGAAACCACCAAACGAATCCCTTGTTGATATAATTAATGATCGTATAAATTTCAATGAAATTGTACAAGATTTTGAACAATTAAATGTTGTACCTACTAGTCCTCGTAGATTAAGTTCAGGGTATTTGAAAAGTATTAGTAAAAATCAATTACTAAATTGGATTACACCTTTTCCTCATAAACCTCAAGAATTAGTGGATATTGATGGATTAGTTATAAGTTCAAGTTATTTAGATGGATTGGTTTATTTCACGACAAATAATTCTCAAATATATATTGTTGATGGAGAACATATTATTCATCATGTTAAATTTCCTGTTGTTATAAAGAAAATTATTCCAATTACAAAAAATCAATTATTGTTTGTAGGTATGAGTGGAATGTTCTATTTATATTGTTGTAATCAAGGTGGTGTTTGGGAAACCAGGGTTGATTTTTCTGTACATAAGCGATTAATTGTCGATGCGAAATATGTTAGATTTAATAATTGTGATTATATAGTTACATTAGGTTGGGATTTCTATTTAAAAGTTGTTAAATTGGAAGCTAGTACATTTACTATAGTTTCTGAGTTAAAATTAAATCAACAAGGGACATGTTTTGATGTAATTAATCATAATAATCGATTATTAATTGTTGTGGGGAAATTAGATAATACATTATTGGATATATATGAGTTTCAACAAGATGCGCTAGAGTTATTATTTAAGATTTCCTTAAATGATGCTGAATTTAGTACATTTGGATTTTCTCCAAGATATATTACAATTCAACATTTAGGATTATTGGTTCCTTTAATTGCTGTGGCCACATCTCATGAACCATATATGAGATTGATAGTAGTTACATTAGATATTACAGAACAAGAACAAGAACAAGAACAAGAACAAGAACAAGAAGAGATTTCAATTAAAAGAAATCAAATTGTTAAGAATTTAAATACTATGTCACCACAAGATAAATATTCACAACCAGTTATTGCATGGAGATTACCTAAGCATGTAACAAGTTCTGATGTTACTATAGAAGCAACAAGCAGTAGTGGGATTTGGATTATGGGTGAAGATGGAATAATTAGAGGTATTGATTTGATTGATGATGAAGTTGTTGTTGAATTAAAAGATGTTCATCAAGGGAAAATTAAAGATTTTTTAACATTCTATGATCAAGAATATAATGAAAGATTAATATCTAGTGGTATAGATCATGCAGTTATTCTTTGGAAGTAAATATTGTTTTTTGTTTTACGATGATGTGTAGAGGTGTGTAGAGGTGTGTTTAGGTGTGTTTGGGTGTGTTTGGGTGTAAGTTGGAGGTAGATACATGGCAGCAGATACATGGCAGCAGAGACTGGGCAGCAGAGACTGGGCAACAGAGACTGGGCAGCAGAGACATGGGGTAAAGATGGGGTAGAGCTAGATAAGAAACAAGGAACAACAAGCCGATTTTTTTGCAGTCTCTCAACTTGTATCGGTTATTTAAAATTTCATCTTTCTATTGTTGAGGGGTAAATTGTAAACTGTCAGAGTGGGGCGGTAAAGAGAATTGACATTGTGGTGATGGAGTGGAGAAAGTTTAAATTGTTTTTTTTCTAATTAGTTACTAATGTGCTTTAGCGGGTTATGAGTGGAAAAGGGAAACTAAAAATCCTTTCCTCGGAACTTCCCCCACATGCCGGGAAAAACTATCAATCGGATCCAAACAAACAAGACACACACACAAAAAAAATCATATGAACCTCGGGTCAAAAAAACATATGACTATAAAAACCAAAAACTGTCCCAAATGAAGGAGAGTTTGAGATATTTTTATATTTGTTGAGTTGAAGAAACATAATCGACTAGTTTTTCATTGAGTATATTTTTACTATATTTTTGCTATATTTTTGCTATAGAATTCCTATTTATTTATTTTAACATTTGTCATTTATAGAGCTTATCTATTATAGACCATGCAACTTACACCAATAGAAAAAGCTGCTTCTGGAGCTTTAGCTTCAGCAATTGCCAATACATTAGTATACCCTTTAGATTTAAGTAAAGTATTAATTCAAACTCAAGTTAAGAAAAGACCTACCAAGAAACAACAACCACAAACTCCAGAATCTACTGGTTCAGAATCTTCCGATTTGGAAGATTCTGTATTTAAACAAACTTTAACTAAAGATAATGAATTAAAATATAAAAGTACTCTTGATGTATTACGACAAATTTATGCTAAAAAAGGTATCTTGGGCTGGTATCATGGATTATTTTCAACAGTTGCTGGTACAGCTGCACAAAACTTCTCATATTTTTATTGGTATAGCATTGTTAAAAAAGTTTATGCTAATTTATATAAGAATATCCCTAATCACAAACCAAGTACATTAATAGAATTAATTCTTGGTGCTATAGCTGCAGCTATTTCTCAATTGTTTACTATGCCAATTGGTGTAATTACTACTCAACAACAAACTGACAAGCATCATAAAAATTTAATTCAATTAATTAAGGAAATCTTGGAACAAGATGGAATTACTGGATTATGGAGAGGATTAAGGGTTTCCTTAGTTTTATGTATTAATCCTTCAATTACTTATGGATCTTATGAACGATTAAAACAAGTATTATTTGGATCTAAAGAATTCTTGAACCCCTTGGAAAGTTTTTCACTTGGAGTATTGGCAAAATCTATGGCCACATTAACTACACAACCTTTAATTGTTTCTAAAGCTATGATTCAAAAGAAATCAAAACCAAAAAAGAAATCTCAAGATGGGAAGTCTGTAGAAGGAGAAGAAGAAGAAGATATTAAATTTGATCATTTTACAGATGCATTAGCTCATTTATGGCATACTGAAAAATTCCATGGATTATATAAAGGTATTGCCCCTCAATTATTAAAGGGAGTTTTCGTTCAAGGATTATTATTTATGTTTAAAGATCAAATTGATATGTTGTTTTTGTTTTTGTTATCTTTATTAAAGGGTAAGAAGAAACCTAGACGTTTAACTGGTTAGTAGTTTATTTATTTGTTAATAATATATCCAAATTAATTCTATGCCTTGTAGTATATGTTCTCGATTATTTATAAGGACAGGTTCTAGTTAATCAAATAGTTCCATTTTTTTTGCAACATTCATATAACTTAGGGTTGTGCCCTAATACACCTCATTCACACGTGACAAAACAATATGCACACTAGTGGACAAAACATCCATTCTACAATACTTGGATCATTTTTTCGTACCCCCCATCACATACATTATTTTTCCCCCAAAGTTAATAGCTGTTCACACCCACAGTTTCATATTAGTTACCCACCCCCTCCATAGTGGGAAAAGCAAAATCTCTTCAGAAAAAAGATATAAAATTTTTTTTCAGTCACTCTTTCACTTTTCTCTTTTTCATATACAACTAAAATTCAATATGGGTAAAGGTAAACCAAGAGGTCTTAACTCTGCTAGAAAATTAAGAGTTCACCGTCGTAACAACAGATGGGCTGATCAATCTTATAAGGCCAGATTATTAGGTACAGCCTTTAAATCTTCTCCATTTGGTGGTTCATCTCATGCTAAAGGGATTGTATTGGAAAAAATTGGTATTGAATCTAAACAACCAAATTCTGCTATTAGAAAATGTGTTAGAGTTCAATTAATCAAGAATGGTAAGAAGGTTACTGCTTTCGTTCCAAATGATGGTTGTTTAAACTTTGTTGATGAAAATGATGAAGTTTTATTAGCTGGTTTCGGTAGAAGAGGTAAGGCTAAGGGTGATATTCCAGGGGTTAGATTTAAAGTCGTCAAGGTTTCTGGTGTCTCCTTGTTAGCTTTATGGAAGGAAAAGAAGGAAAAACCAAGATCATAGATTATTTTGTGTGTGTGTGTGTTTTCAAGGCATAGAAGAAATAAATAATTTAATATAAAGAATGAAAAAAGATTGAATTTCCGTAGGTTTGAATATGAATTTTAAAGTATTACAACTATCCCTTGAAGGTTATTAGGATTGAATTGGAATTTCTTTGAAAGAATTTCTATTCAAATATCTGGTGTTTCTCTCTTTTTTGTTTATTTAGGTCATTTATGGTTGTATAATTTTTAACAAATTTACGTGTATATTGAGAATAACTCCTACAGAGTTAAGTATACTACATACCTAATCCTCTACCCTCGATTGATGGTCCTCCCTTTTTAACCATTTTCTTTTTAACAGACATTGAAGTTAATTTTTGATTAATTCTTTTGAACCTTTCATCATTTTGGACATTTCTAGCTTGTTGTCTTCTTAATAGACTTGCATCGACTCTAGGAGCAACTTTATATGCTGCAGTTCTAGCACTTGGAATAGCAGCTCTTTTCCTTCTTTCTGCATTTTCTTCATATAATGTTCTTGCTTCTTTTGGTTTATTTGATTTACTACTTGCCAATTGATTTGAAAATTTACTTTTATTATATTCATGAAATTGAATAGTTCGATCTTTATAAGAATCAGATTTATTTAATATTGGTCTTGTCCAATCTCCAATCAATCTGTCAACGATTTTTTTCAATGAAGGTTCTGTTCTTTTTGATCGTTGATAAAAAACCAAGACTTTTCCGATACCAGAAGCAACTAAATGATCAGTTTTAATAGGTAATTTCTCCAAGGCGTGAATTAATTCTTTTTGAATTTGATATGCGGGCATAGATGCATCAGGTAAAGGTTCAAGCCATAATCTAACTGCTTCTAGTAAATTATTGTCTAAAATTGAGATTGCTAAATCTGCACGAGATAAAATATCAATAACTTCACGTAAGAATTTTAACTTTTCAGTGGCAATCTGACCTTGAGAATTCTTTTCAACATCTAAATTAGCTGCTTTAATCATTTGATCTTTTAAGAAGTCAATCTTATCGTCTTGCATTCTTTCTAAATCATCTTCGTCTGCTTTTCTTTTTCTTACAGATTTAGATCTTATTGCTGCGTCCATTTTTTCTTCTAATAACATTCGTTTTCTCATTTGAGGATCAGAATGTATGTTTGAAGAATTGTTATGTAATTCAGTGTCTCTTACTTGTTGTTGTTGTTGTTGAGGTTGTTGAGGTCTTGTACTGGTTTCATCTGGTCTATTTGTTTTTCTAACAATTTTCTTTTTGGTGACAGCTTTGGTTTCATCACAAGTTAATTTATGAGCTCTCATGGAACTATATACATTATCATCATCTTCATCGTCGTAATCTTCTTGTTGTTCTTGTTGTTGTTGTTGTTCTTGTTGC
Organism: Spathaspora arborariae UFMG-19.1A; assembly: GCA_000497715.1. Classification (NCBI taxonomy): domain Eukaryota; kingdom Fungi; phylum Ascomycota; class Pichiomycetes; order Serinales; family Debaryomycetaceae; genus Spathaspora; species Spathaspora arborariae. The sequence continues at coordinate 14,670 of KI547145.1, forward strand.
TCTTCAGTTTCTTGTTGCTCTTCTTGAGGTTGTTCCATATCTTGTTGTGCTGATTCATCATGTGTATATTCATCTTCTTCAGGATCAACTCCATCCAGTGGAATCGTAGTGAAATCTTTCAAGGGATCGTCACTCATATTGACTTGTAGTTACTGGTGAATATAAGTTTTGTTGTAGTTTTGGATGACAGATTTTTTTTCTCTGCTTTGGTATTAATTTTCAGACTGCGTAGAAAATTCCACCAAATTTGTGAAGACCAGGCCAGATAATTAACAAGGTTAGCTTGTTATTGTTATTGTTATTCTTGGAAGATATACTACTTTTATATTGAATTATACAATGATTACTTAACAAAAAATGTAATTTTTGTATATTTGATTTTGTAAAAATCAAACATTTTTACAAGAATTTAGCAAATATAAATACTGCAAAAAATTTACAAGTATTTTACATAAATAATTGGAACTCTTTTAAAAGTCTATCTAATCTATAAAAACACCAGATAAACACTAAATAACACTATATAAACACTATATAAAACCTAATAAAACCAAATAACACCTAATAATACTCAATTACTAACATTTCTATTAAATTCACTTGATTACATCTAATACCTTGAGATTATTCTTCTACCACCAGGTCGTGCCTTTGATAAAAAATTCCCGTCCCACAATTTTAACACGGATCAACAAAAAAAAACAAAGTCATCCACATTTCAAGTTCTTCATGTAACAACGGGGGAAATGTCTCAATACATTGGAAAGACAATCTCATTAATTTCCAACAAGGGACTTCGTTATGTTGGCCTTTTAGATAATATCAATGCCGAAGAGGCTACAGTTGCTTTAAATTCAGTAAGATTATTAGGTACTGAAGGACGTATGGCTGCCAATGATACACCAAATTTAGAAGTTCCTCCAGGAAATGATATTTATGAATATGTTGTATTTAGGGGATCTGATGTTAAGGATTTATCTGTATTGGATACTCCTATTGATCAGGTAAAACCTGTAGCTTATTCAGGTGGTGGTACTTCTGGTTATTATGCTCCACCCCCAATGCCACAAACTACAAGTGTACAAGCGCCAGTTTCTTCAGGTGTTGCTGTAACACCTGTAACCACAACTGGTGAAACTGGGAAATTTTCAGGAGGTACAGGTACAGGTGCAGATCCAGGATCTGCACCTGTGCCAGGTTCTGCACCAGCACCAGCTGGTAGTCCTCCCCAACCAGTTGAAACAGGAACCCCACAGCAACATCAACCAGAACCAACCAAAACCATTCCTGAAAAATCATCGTCTACAAACAACGAACAAACTCCAGCTGCTCCAGAACCAAGATCTTCTCCAGAACCAACCAAATCCCAACCTCATAATCATCATCATCATCATCATCGTAAGCCACAACAACATAAAGGTCCTGATATTCCAAGGGAAGAATTTGATTTTGAATCTGCCAATGCTAAATTCTCTAAGGAATTAGAACAAGAACGTGAATTAGAACATACAGGATATAATAAGAAATCTTCATTTTTCGATAATATTTCTTCTCTGACTGAAGAAAGATCCAGTATGAGATGGGCCGAGGAAAAGTCATTAAACCTTGATACTTTTGGTGAAGCTTCTTTACAAAAAGGTGGACGTGGTGGATATAGAGGTAGAGGTGGTAGAGGAAGAGGAAGAGGAAATTGGAGAGGTGGATATAGAGGAAGTGGTGGAAGAGGTGGTGGCGGTAGAGGTAGAGGAGGTAATTGGAGAGGTAAGAGTGAAAATGAAGGTTCTGATTATCATACTAAACCTGAATGGGCTTAGAAAATTCATATATCTATTATAAACGAAATAAACAAAAGTAATCGAGTGATTGATGTAAACCGTGTAGAATAACACTATAAACTACAACCAAGTATAACAAACCTGTTGAACTACATTTGAAACATATCACATTAAATAAAATAGCATAAATTATATCCTTGCTACACTACCTATGAAAATCTTCTTTTCCCGTTCTTCATCTTCATGATCAACTTTCAAGAATCTTCCATATTCTTGAGTAAGTGAACTTAAGGGGCTAAATAAATGATTTATGATAACCATTCTCATAAATCTCCCTATTTTACTTAACCAATTCTTTGTAGGTTGATATTCATGACATCTAATTAAATCATTTTCAAAAATATGAACTATTGGATAATTTATAAATTGTTGTTCACTTAAAACTGACAATTCTGGAATGTTATTCATAATTGTTTTCATTAATTCTTTATCTAATTTAATTTCTTCCATATATCCAAATCTAAGTACACATTTATAATGACCTGGTAATTTCATTGGAGCCATCAATACTCGTTCTTCTTCAGGAACATAAGGAACACTTAATACTCTAATACCACAGAATATAAAGTTTTTAGGTATGGAAACAAATGTAGATATTAAGTTCCCATATAATTGAGGTAATGTATTCGGAGAATTAGTTAATAGCGAATCAATATACATTATACCAACACCTTCAGTTTTAATCAAAGACAACTTACCATATTTCGTATTGACCTCAGTTTTAGTATGGGTAATTTCTTCATTACTTGATTTCTTATTGTTAAGATCTAAGGTAGTCATCATTGGTTTATTGAAATATGGATATAAATCACCAAGTCTTATTTTAGTATTATATTCTTGTTCAACCTTTTTAGATCTACACCATCTCCAAATAATCAAGAATGAAGTTATTAAACCAGCAATAACAATAGGGAACCAAGCACCATGAGGAACTTTCTTCATATTGGCAATAATTAAACATAATTCCAAGGGGATAAATATTAAACAATATAATATTGGCCAAATGATATTCCAATTATAAACATAAAACATACAAATAATGATTAAATTGGAAGTAACAAATAAATCTAAGGTTATACCTAAACCATAAGCTGCTGTAGTATTATTACTATTTTGAAACCCAGCCATAGTTAACATAACTCCAACCATTAACATCCAATTAATAACACCAATATAAACTTTTCCAGAATAACTTGAAGAAACATGAGTGATTTTTAATTTAGGAAAACAATCTAAATTAATTAATTGAGCGAATATACTGAACACGGACAAGATTAATGCTTGAGAAGCAATAATTGTTGCTAAAGTTGCCAAGACAAACATAACCCAATAAACACCGCCACCAGTTCCACCAGGAATAGACAAAAAGAATGGATTAACGTATGCCTCGGGGTGACCAACAAGATAAGCTGCTTGACCTAAATAACAAAGAATTAATGCAGGATAGACAAATCCTCCTAATGTTATTTGAATAGGTAATTTCCCAAAATGTCCCATATCAGCAAACATAGCCTCAGTACCAGTAATTGCTAACATTGCTCCACCAAATACATCAATTCCACCTTCTTTTAAAAGTTTAATAGCATAATATGGTGATAATGCTGCAAAAATTCCTGGATGATATTTAACAATATTATAAATACCACAAATTATTAATCCAATCATCCAAATGAAAATAATGGGTGCAAATGTAAAGGAAATTTTATTTGAACCAAATTGTTGAATTGCAAACAAAACAATAAGGATAACTTCAGAGACAGTAAGTACATTTGTAAATGAAGGTTGAGCAACTTGAATTCCACCAACTGCACTAAGAATAGATGCCGTGGGGGTTAATAACCCATCAGAAACCACTAATGAACAACCAATAAAACAAGCACCCAAGATGAATATCTGAACTATTGAAATAACAGTTGGATGTTGTTTAATTTGTTCAATTCTTGATGTAGTTGAATTTATCGAAGATGCTGTTGTGTCTTGTCGGGAAAGTAATTGTAAGTCAGAAATTTCATTTGCTCCACCAGGAATTTGTACACCTTTGGGACCAATATTTAAATGACGTGCAATCTTGGCGTATATGGCAACCTGGCCACCTTCACCATTATTAGCACCAATAACCAAGACAATAAATACATATTTAATAATAACAATTATGGTAAATATGTAAAAGATGATTGATACTGCACCATAAATATCATCTTTATTTGGTGGTAACAGTTTATATTTAATGGAATTTAGGGTGTATAAAGGGGATGTTCCTAAATCTCCATAAATAGCACCAAGGGATGAAAAAGACAAGATTAAAATTTCTCTCCATGGTTGTTTCTTAGTGGGGAGTGTCTTTTCTTCTGTGTTTATTGATTGAATTTCTTCATCAGATAAATCACCAGAATAGACTGATTGATTGTCAATATTACCATTATCAACTGAATTTATACTATAGTTGTCATTAGAACCAACTATATCAGTTTCAGGGATATTCTTCTTGATTGAAGATGTAGACATGTAGCACCAGGAGAGAGAGATTGAAACACAGTAAAGAGTTGATAAAAAACAAAAAAAAAACAACCTGACTACTTGAGAAAGACAGAAACTTATCTCTATTTATACGTTAGTTACTATAGGGTGATTACTTTATTGACAATTTCCGCAGCCAAAGAATATAGTTAATTTTAAATATACGTAATGGTGTAAACTCTACGTAATTTTTGCAATAATCCCTCAAAAAATCGCGAGCCGCACACAGACAAACAAACAAAAAAAAAAAATAAAGAAAAATTTTTTTGATTTCGCTTTTTCCTGAATTAATTTCCCTTTGAATTTCAATCTCCGTTGATCCATAACTGGTAGGGAGAAAACAATGAAATTTACTATTTCATCACATTACAATTTTCCATCAGTAGTTCTTGTATTTTATTTAGTGAAGTCAATGTGTAGTAAGTTTCGTGTACAATTGTAATAATTTTAAGACTGCGAAAATTAGTTTTGATGTAAGATTTGATGCTAAATCCAGCAGGCAGAAGAAAAAAAAAACACAAAAAAAAAAAAAAAAGAAATCCAAAATTTGGAAACAAAAAGGGGCGAGTCAAAAAAAAAAAAGTAAATACTGCAAACTTAAGGTTTTGCTTTGAAGATACATCACTACGAAAATCTTTAATTAATTCGTGGCTGAGTTTAAACTCTATTAAAGAATTTCTTTTTTTGTTTTCTGAAAGAAATATTGGAGGTAGTGCCTCATGTCTCTTGTTTTCGCTTTTTCCCCTTATTCTAGTTTTAGTGTTATTGTTCTTTTGTGGTTATTTATTGTTGTGTGAGGTGTTTTTTTTTTTGCAGCAATAAGAGAATTTTTACACACAGCAAAAAAAATTTTCATTTTTGGTGAGGGATTTTTTCATTAGTTGCTTCAAATGAATTTCCTCTAGGAAAATTTGTAATACTAGTAAAATTTAATATTTTTGAAATGTATATATGTTCGTAAGTATGATCGTAAGAATGTGGCTAATGAATAGTCAAGTCAACAAAAATAAAGAGAATGATATAGGCTTTTAATTGAATATGTTTTTGTAGTATTGAAGGGTAAATAATGGTAAAAAAAATGTTTATACCTTTGCTTTTCTTAGTTTACCTCTGAGACTTTTCTACAAGAAATAAGGTAATAATTTTAAAATAATTAGTAAAGGGGAGGATTTTGTTGAATTTGAAATAACCTGAAATAACATGAGCAAATCTGAGCTAATTTGAACAGAGAAATATTTTGAATTTGAGGTAATTTGAGATAATTTGAGATAATTTGAACTATCATGAGCAAAGAGAAGCATTCTGATGAATCTGAGCTAATTTGAACAAAGAGAAGCATTCCGATGAACTTAGCTAATCTGAACTAATCTGAACAGAGAAATATTCTACAAACCTGAGAAAACTACACTGATTTAAGAGAACAATTCCACTACTCGGATTTATCTGAAACAGAACAATTACTTCCATAAACCAAATTACATTGAAACTCAAAGAAATCTAAGAAATAATAAAAATTCTACTACAGTATAATACAGCTACAGAGATCATATATCTAGAATTGGTTGTACTACAACTACTAAAAATCCTAGAAGATATGAACACTAATATCAGTGGTTTAGTGTAAAGTGTTTGTTTAAAGAAGCAACTATCTAGTGAATTCAGTAGTTGAGTTCTCAAACTTTCTGAATATTTCATCACCTCAATTTACAACAACTGAACAACTCAACAAAGGAAAATGTCCACAACGTCAGAAGTTGAAAAATTACTTACATAATGTCGAAACTAACTATATCAACTTCCTTCAAGTTCTAAGTAATACATCAAAGATTCAAAAATTATGGAAATCCTCGTTAATTCATACCATTCAACACTTGCCAAATTATCAAGTCCTTTACTATATATTGGAACAACCAACTGGAAAGTCTTTGTTTGAACTGTTTCTGATATTTGAAAAACCTTATATTTAAGAATCAAAGTTTAACATAATCTGATAGGTTTTTTTTCACTCTGGTTAAGAGCTAGTGGACAAAACATATTTAAACAAGGAAATTCCCTCATTTTAGAATTAATAGCTACGTTTTAACAAAAGACCATCATTTGAGAAGAGATTTATATCTAATCCATACATTTACAAGGCTAAATCGTGGTATCTGGTAGCGCGAATAGGAATCGGTACGCGCGTATTTTTAAGCCGCACCATTTTCCCAGACGCGTAGTTCAAATAAAAACAATTTTTCAAAAACATCAAACTTCCACAGTTTATAGATCATCAAGTGTCTCTATGTCACACAAGAAGATCACTGCATTCCCTGATGGGAATTCCTATGTTGATTATAACACCATTAGTGATCGATTAATTATTTCAAATAGTGAAGGATTAATTAAAATATTTGATATTTCACAACCTGAACTTGAACCTAATTCAATTGATATTATTGATAATTTAACTTCATTTACTCATGATCCTGATTCAAATCTTGCTGTAATTACTTCAACTAGTGGACAATTGGAATTAATCGATTTAATCAAGGGGGAAAGCTGTGGTATATTATATCGTTCGGAATTACCTTTACGAGATGCTGTTTTTATAAATCTGGGTAAACGAGTTGTATGTGGTGGTGACGATAATAAACTAATTATTGTTGATGTTGAAAACAAAACTACTAGTTCAATTACATTACCTGATCAATGCATTAATTTAGCATATAATTTTTCTGGAGAATTAATTAGTGTTGGATTATCAAATGGTAATATTCAATTATATTCCGTGGTAAATGAACAATTAAATTTATTACAAAATTTATCAAATGTTTTACAAAATAAGATTAATACTAGTTTGGATAAGATTGATTTCAATAATGAAAATCTTGATGAATTGAATTGCAGTAAAGCAAATTGGAGTAAAGATGGAAGATATCTTTTAGTGACTAATGATAATGAAGTTCATGTATATCTGCGTGATGTTTGGAAATTAGTGAAAAAATTTGATAATGATAACGTTAAAATTGTTGATTTTGAATTAAGCTCTAATGAGAAATTCTTAGTTATATTGTCTCATGATGGATTTAAAGTATTACAATTTGATTCAAAAGAAGTTATTGTTGAAGATACTATTGATTTTGAGGGATATTATCCTTTAAATGTTGCTTGGAAAGATAATCATTTGTTTATAGGAACAACAAATGGAGAAGTCTTGTCGTTAAAAAATCTTGTAAGTGAAGGGATGTCTAGTTTATTCGTTGATGAAGCCGAAGAACTGGATGTACAAGAAGAAAATGAGGAAGATAACGACACTGATGCATTATTACGTGATTCTGAAGCTGATGAAGAAGAAGAAGAGGTACCAACAATTCCTAGAAAACGAGAATATAAACTTCATGAAGAAGATTCATTGATTATTGACGAAGAAGAAGATATTCAACCTAAAAAGTTTAAATTAAATGGGAATGGTTTTGTACATCCTTCATCAGTAGTTCCAACATATGCACTCAAACCATATTCACCTGGTTCAACGCCATTTAATTCTGGTTCAATAAAGAAAAGATATTTAACTATGAATAATTTAGGATATGTTTGGATTGTGAAAACTGAAACTCAACAAAGTATTACAATATCATTTTTTGATCGTTCATTACATCGAGAATATAATTTTATTGATTATTCTGGATTTGATTTAGCTAGTTTAAACGATAAGGGTATTCTTCTTGGGAAATCTGACAGTGGTTTACTTTATTATCGTGATCATGACGATTTAAACAGTTGGGAACGTAAAATACCATTACTCAATAACGAGATTATTACTTCAGTTTGTATTTCCAATAACACTGACTATTTGAATGTTGTTGGTACAAACATGGGGTATTTAAGAATATTTGATCAATTTGGATTATGTATAAACATTATTAAAACATTACCTGTGGTTTCATTAATTGCTTCACGAGCGATACTTTTCATGATTAATCAAACAGGGAATATATTCACATATTCCATTATTGAATTAGTTGATTTTAAATTTTATCAACAAAATATAATCTTACCTTTAAAACAGTCTTCTGTTCTACTTAAAGGTGTATTTTTCAATGAATTCGATGATCCGGTGTTAGTAGGCGGTGAAGATGATACTGTACTTGTCTTACATCATTGGAGAACACAAGCTAATTCTCAATGGATTCCAATTTTAAATTGTCACGATGTTATTGTAGGTGACAATAAGAATAAAAAGAATTGGAAATGTTGGCCATTAGGATTAATTGGTGAGAAATTGAATTGTTTGATTTTAAAACAAGGTGATTCAGAATACCCGGGATTTCCTTTACCTTTACCTATTGAAATTGATATTAAAATGCCTATTTTGGCGAAAGAAAAGAAGACAAAAACAAAGAAAAAGAAGGACGTGAGTGAGTTGGAAGAGGAAGAAGAGGAAGAGCAACAAGAGGAGGAAGAAGATTTCGAAGAAAACTTTGTTAGATCATTAACATTTGGTAAATTGCTTAGTGAAACCTTAAACAATTCTACAAAGGAGAATAGAATTGAAATAATGGAAAGATTAAATGAATATGCAACATTATTTGATAAATCTTTGTTGAAACTTTTCGCAGAAGCTTGTAAACAAAGTCAATTAAACAAAGCTTGGAATTTAGTTAAGATGATTAAAAAGGATAAAGCAATGTATGCTGCATTTAGAATTGCTGAACGTATGCAATTTATAAATTTAGCTAATAAGATCAGAGAACTACGAGAATTATCATTAGAAGAATAAACTATATATTAACAATATCTATATACAAATGTAGACTATATGGTACTTATTTTTCTTTTAGTTCTTTTTAAAGTAGTGGTATACCATAGGGATAACCCATAAAGTACCAGCTATAACACCAGCAAAGATTAAAGTATCTTGAGCGTATTTTTCACGAAGCTTCTTTTCTTCTTCAGAAGGTTGTGGACCGCCAAACATTGTCTGATAGTTTCTATTATAGTAAATAGTTCAGTTTCGAAATTTCGACATTTCGAGAGTTTTTTTTTATTATTATTCTTTGATTTGTTCTTGCCATCGAGCCGCAAGGAATATTGGAAACAATGAAAATTTGATATATTTGAACAACAATACCAAAGGAACAAGCTAGAGGTTATAGAGAGTGACAAGCTACAGGATGACATCAATTAAACCATTTCAAATTGAAGATTTATTTGAATTCAATTCAATAAACCTTGATCCACTTACAGAAAACTTCAATGTATCATTTTATTTACAATATCTTACTGAATGGCCGCAACTTTTCTTTAAATCAGTAGAATTATCGCATCATTTTAATCAACCATATGAAATAAGTGGTTATATGATGGGGAAAACTGAGGGGAAACTCGCTAAAAAGGAATGGCATACACATGTTACCGCAGTTACTGTACAGGATCAATATCGTCGACTTGGATTAGCTAGTGAATTATGTTTAGAATTGGAGAAAATGACTAGTGTAGAACCATATCTGACATTATTTGTTGATTTATTTGTAAAAGTTACTAATACTTTAGGTAGACAATTATATGAGAAATTAGGATATGGTGTATATAGAAGGGTGGTGGGATATTATGGACAAACTATGCCTATAGATCGAGAGAAAATTGATGATGAGATTGATGCATTTGATATGAGAAAACTGTTGCCAAGAGATGTTAATAATGAAACCGTTAGAGATAATGGAGATAAAGTGTATGTATTACCACAAGAAGTAACTTTTTAAGATAATTTGAATAGATATTAGTAGTATATTAGTATTATATTAGTGGTAGATTACATTGTAGATTACATTGTAGATTACATTGTAGAGTACATTTTAGAGTTAGTAACACTCTGGTATTTACCCGAATGAGTTTATAACCAGCTCTCTCTTTCTCCTTTTTGTTGTGAGATTCCTGACTGGTTAATTTTAACTGTGCGGCTTAATGGTGCGGCTTGACCAATCGTACCATCACACAAAGAAAAAACTTTCCTTTTAACTCCACATAGCAACAGAAATATTTTTCGTGATGTTTTATTCTTTTTCTTCCCCTTCTTCAAATTATTACTAAAGACTATGTCTAGAAGACACTTATTGAAAAAAAGAGGTGATGGTACTCATACCCCCAAATCTAATGCCTCTTCAAGACCTGTATCTGCTACTCGTACCCCACAAAGACTGGCTGATGATTCTGATATCGAAGAGGATTCTACAGAAGATCTTTTTAAACTAGAAGAATTGTTACGTGAAAAATTAGCAAATTTACAACAAGCCGAGATTGGTGAAAAGAATAAGGAAGATCGAATAAGTGTTGGAGATCGACGTCAACATGAAGCTGAATCTTTAAACAAATTTCGAATTAGTGAATCTACAAATATTACTGATATTATTGTTTCACTCTCTTTTAGTAGAGCTGATGTTTCCCTGACTTCTCGTGAATTATTACTAGCTCAATTATACAAGGTAATCATATCTCGACCTTTAATTGTTGTGAATCAAGAGAATATAGGTACTGCAAATTACGTTGATGAAGATAAAGTACTGAAATTAATTTCTATATTCAATGAAGGAGATTATAGAAGTGATTTTGAGTTTTTATATCTTTACAAATCAATAATTGCCTTGCTTTGTTCAAATATTGATGATTTTTCAAGTTTAATCTCAACAGATTTCTTGGGAAAGATTCAACAGTTGTTAATTGAACCAGCAACAAGTATAATCACCAATGAAAATAAAGCTAATATAATTTCAGGATACGTTGTTCTAAATTTAATACTTCATCATGGAAGTTCGTCATTTGGTGTCGAAGATCGTATAAATATGCTTATGGAATTAGCTGAAGGTTATACTGCTAGTTCCAGTGCTTTGAAAAGACAAGTTGAAATGGGGGATCGAGAACATTCGACATTTATTACAGATAAGAATTTAGATAAACGATTGATTCAAGAAGCCAATGCAAAAGTTACTGAAGAAGCAAGTGTAGCTATTGCTGCATTACATGGGGTAGCATGTTTCTTGACATTATTAACTAGAGGAACTTATTTAAATGAATTATTACAAGATTTAATGATTAAATTGGTACCGATTTTGGATAATGATGAAAATAGAGATATTGCCAAAGCAGCAGCAAGAACTATAGGTGTCGTATATGAAATGTTTGACTATGAAGAAGAAGACGAAGATGAAGTTGATCAAGATATGGATTATAATATAAATTCTCCATATTATGAACAAGAATCATTATTTGCAATTCTTGAAAGGTTAACTAATCTATCTTCAAAGAAAGTTTCGAAAAAGGACAAGAAAGAAGTTAATTCAATTTTTAGAAATATTAAAAATACTGTAGAAATTTATGTTGATTCAAAGAAACGAATTGAAATATATAAACATTCGCCTGAAGGAATCGAACTATTAGGAACTACTATGGAATCATCAACAATTAAGTTATCTAAATATAAGTTGTTACGTATCAATACTTGGAGTTTACATTGTCGATTACGTCCTTTACGTTGGTGTTTTAGTTTTGGATTACATAATCAATTAATTAGTGATGAAGAAATTCAAGATATTTTAAAACAACCTGAAAATGAATATAATTCATATGGAATGAATCATGATGAAATTGATGACAGTTTATTAACCGAAGATAATTCTCAACATTTACAAAATTATTTGGATTATAAACATGCTGTAGATGAGAAATTCCGTAAAGAAAAACGGAAAAAGGAAAGAATGGCAAAATTAGGTGAACATTTACAAAGTTTGGAATTGGAATAGAACAACAATTCTCTATAAAACGTCTAATTGAATAGAAATATATGGATATTCTTCTTCTTCTTCCTGTGAATCAACAAGAAGAACCTTGGAGAAATCTTCAACTACATATGTAGCACCAGCTTTAAGTAAAACTTCTTTTGAAAAAGTACTAGCAATACCAACAACCAAAAATCCACCATTAACTCCACTTTTCACCCCAGTTGGAGCATCTTCAAAAACAATGGCCTTAGGACGTGAACCACCAATAACTAGTTTATTTTGAGAAATTAATTTTTTAAATGCAGTATAATATCCTTCAGGATCAGGTTTACCTAGAGAAACATCAGTAGCAGTAATAAACACTTTCGGTTTAGGTAAATCGCGAAATAATTTACTATACCAAGCAAATGCTAATTCTTTAGTTCCAGAAGTAATAATTGCCCAACTATCTTTTGCACCTTTTTCATTTAACCCTTGTAAAATTTCCTTACTACCAATAATGGGTTTACCTAAATGTCCATAATTCGTAACAATTGCTTGTTCCCATAAATCAATATCTTCCTGGGTTATAGGTAATTTCTCAGGGAAATCCTTAGTTAAAGTTTCAATAGTTCTTCTTCCATGACATTCAAATAAAAATTTCTTTAAATCAATTGAAGTTTCTGGAAATTGTTTGTTATGAATTTCAACTTCATTTTCCCAAGTTTTCTCAACAGCTAATGTAGAGTTAACTAATGTACCATCAAGATCAAATAAAACAAAATTAGTATTTAATATAATTGAACTCATACTTTAACATGCATGAAAAGAAGTTAAAAATTATTCCGAGTGTTATTCTCCAACATTTTTTTTATATGTGTTTGTTTTGTTTTTTGGGGGTTTTTTTTTCGTGTGTGGAACTGCCTACCCCCCAATTACGCCCCTATCATATTCCAGTTTTGCATCAAAATACCCTGCATCAGTATACTTTTTAATTTTAAATTCTCTCACTATACCTAATTCAAATAACCAATTATCTAATTCATAAATAAACCCACCATATTGTGTTTCACAATGTAGTTTAAACCATTGCATATAATCTATCCACATGTTTGTTTGTTTAAGCATATGGAATTGATATATTAAACATAAACTGCTAAACACATATAATACTCTCATGGAAAATTCATGTTGTTGATAAATCAAGTCACGAAATGAATCAGGGATAATTATAATCCATCGGAATAACGGAATGGGGAATTTGAAATGCATAACGGAATATATTGCTTCATTTAATATTTGAATTGCTTCACGAAGAATTATTCGTTCATCGTAAGGCAAATCTGCCAGTGATAGATCTTGTAAGAGTTGTATTATTATTGGGTAAGTGGTAAGATCAAGTTGTGGTGCTGCCAATGCGATTGCTTGTTTGAAAATGAATAATTCTCGTAACTCCGAGTTTAGTATAACAGGTAAACTTTGTTTTATAATTGCTTCAATTCCCTTAGCAATTGAAATTAAATCAGGCTGTGATTTATCAAATGATACAAGTGGAAGTAACTTGTAAGGATGTACTCCCAAAAATGCAAACATTAAAATGCTAGAAATTACTAATTCCTTTACTTTATTGTCACTATCTATTTCAGTTAATAATGTTCTACTTTGAGTCAAAGTATTCATAAAATATGTCAATGTTTTCTCGAATAATTTATTCTTAATATCGTATGGAGCAATTGCACCTACATCGACATTCCCAGTCAATTCCAATTCTGTTAATAATGTCATTCCTGAAAAACTATAGACACTTTGTTTAACTAAATCACTAATACCAAATAATTGAGGTACCTTATATTTCCAAGTATTATGAACTTTTGAATTAACTCCAAATGAAAAAAAATCTATACATCGTTGGTCAAAATAATGTAATAATCGAAGTTCAAATGATGAAATGTTCATAAGCGATGATGTTTGGGTAAGAATTAATTCATTGCCAGGATTAATAATTTCAATTAGTTCAGGAGAAGTTCTAGGAGATATAGTTGGTTCAGGAGAAGTTCCAGAAGATATACTTGGTTCAGGAGTTGTTGTTGTTGTTGTTGTGGTGGTGGTGGTGGTGGTGGCAGTGGTGGCGGTGTTTGATGGACTTCCTTTTATAGGTCCAGGAATTAGATAAATACATTCTCTATGTGTATGTTCACAATATTCACAACTTGGACGTGCCTCATCACACTGAACAAAGTGTTAGTAAGAGCAATTTTATGATTTGAGTAGAGTGTTTCACATACTTTAATTCGTAATTTTTTACAACTTAGACATCCATTTCTTGATCTTCGTTTTGAGCGTGTCATTGCTAGAGAGACTGGGAGTTGGGATTTGGGAGGTTTGGATTTTATAATTAAACTGATGATTTCCTATGGCTTAAGCATAAAAATGTGCTTCTCGTGCGGCTTTGGAAATTATTACCGAAGCAGCAATACAACCCCTTTATTCGAATAGATATACAATTAACCCATCAAAAACTCAACCTTGGGCAAACCCAATGTACTAAACTAGGTATTATTACATAAGAACTTCATTCTATTGGTCTGATAAAATCCAGAACCCTGATACCAAAATAATAGCTGCAAAATTGCTTATAGTTTTTCATGGTATTAAACTCTTATCGGGGAGAAAATCAGAGAGAACAACTCTTAATTATTTCATCTTAATAATTTTATTCATTCAAGAATGTAAAATGAAATTCTAGAACAGGACCATGAATATTCCTTCAGATTTTAGTACTTGCCAAGAGTTTACAAGAAACCAAACTCCGGAATATCTTACCGCCACAACCGCCCCCACACCATCTCCAAAACCTCTATTTTAATTTACTAAAAGAAGTATCGATGTTTCATAAAAGTATTCTACTCCTGAACAAGTAGGATTATAAACAATCTGAACATATTTCGGAATAACGCAACTTTTGAATTCATGTACATCGGTAGTTTGCAACTTAAATCAGAAAATTTTTCAAACCTATTGCCAAGTAATTGTGTTTTAAATCCCCACTTTGACCTATCTCTACTTTTAGTCACATAGTAGTAAATGTATCCAAAAGTTGATTAAGCTGATTGGAGGTTGATAAGGGGTTATTAGCCCATTTCCTAGAAGTATAACTTTGAGATTTATTCAAAGAATGGTATCGAACAAGAATTAAGGTTTGTTTTACTACATTATTAAAGGAATAACTAAACTAGAATCGCCTTGTCTCGTCAATTTTAAACTTCTATTACCTGGGAGTATATCAAGGTTACGCGAATTGGAGAATCTTAAATTCAACTCGGAAAAATCAAAGGTGGAGATATAAATGTAACTTTCGTCAATCTTCATAATTATTCCGTGTTTATCCTTATTAGTAAGAGTTGTTGATCTATAATTTTACCAAACTTGCATAGTGCCGTATGATTTCAGTATGATTACTTAATTAAATTGGCGTGATTTGGTCTAGTTGTTGCTTGAGTAATAAAAGATTTTATATAAGTTGAACTCTTTCACTGACATGAAATGTTGTCAGTTTAACTTTATGTCTCCGCAATGTTTGATGAAAATATGAAGCTTCTTTTTACCTCAAGAATAAAGTTTTGTAATATAAATATTTGTTCGTGGTTGTTTTCCATGCAGTTTACTTTCGACCAATTCGTATATTTTGTTTATTGGGATTGGGTCATAATTTCCCAGATTAAACCTTTTATGCATGTTGAGTTAATTTTTTGATATTCCCCACATCTAATTGAAATTTGTGTTATATTGTTGGGGGTCTTTTTTTTATATGTGTTTATAATCTTAACCAGGTAAAAGTTTTACCTGAAAGAGGATTGAAGAAAGCACCTGGCAAGAGAGATTGGGTGAAAATAAATTCTGACCTGTGTGGCTGCAAGTCTGAAATAGCACCTACTTCCCATCGTCTAACGATTAACTCCTTATGAGGCAACATGTTACTTCATACACAAGTGTTACAGATACTATCATGTGTAATCGCACATAACCGGATTAAATTGTTTCAAGAATCAGTACTCGAAAAAGCTTATTTTTAATTTCCCCCAATGTTGCCCGGATTAATTTTTTTTAGTTTGGAGAGAGAGTTTTGGGAATTGTCTTGCGTTTTTTGCAATTCAAGTGAGAATGCAGTGAATCAAGTATAAATATCCCGGATAAATTCCTTGTAAAATGACAATGAATATTCCTCATTACAAACTTAAGTCAATATGGGTTTAGAAGATAACGTATTTTTACAAAAATTCATCAATTTTGGTGAAAAGAAAGCAGGATCAACCACTCGAGGTATCTTAGTTGGTTTATTTGCTGCATTTGGTGGTTTCCTTTTCGGTTATGACACTGGTACCATCTCAGGTATTTTAGGGATGGATTATGTTAAACAAATTTTCCCAGAGAATAATATTGATTTTACATCTGGCGAAAAATCCCTTATTGTTTCAATTTTATCTGCTGGTACTTTCTGTGGTGCTTTATCAGCTCCAATATTCTCCGATAGAATTGGTCGTAGATGGACTTTAATTCTTTCTACTATGATTGTTTTTAATTTGGGGGTACTTTTACAAACTATTTCTACTTCAAATCCACTAATGATTGCCGGTAGAGCCATTGCTGGTTTGGGAGTTGGGTTGATTTCTGCGGTTGTTCCATTATATATTGCTGAAACAACCCCTAAATGGATTAGAGGTGCTATTGTTTCTTCTTATCAATTTGCCATTACTATTGGGTTATTAATGGCTGCCGTTGTCAACAAATGTACTGAAGGGAGAAATGATACTGGTTCTTATAGAATTCCAATTGCTCTTCAATTTGCTTGGGCTTTAATTTTAGCTGGTGGTATGCTTGTTCTTCCTGAAACTCCAAGATTCTGGGTTTCTAAATCAGATGAAGGTCGTGCTAAGGACTCCTTAAGAAGATTAAGAAAATTACCAATTGATCATCCAGATTTAATTGATGAATATGAAGACATCAAGGCTAACTTTGAATTCGAGAGTCAATTTGGTAATACTTCTTGGGCTCAAGTATTCAAAAATGTTAATAAACAAAGAAAAAGATTATTTATGGGTGTTGCTATTCAAGCTTTACAACAATTGACGGGTATTAATTTTATTTTCTATTATGGAACTACATTCTTCCAAAGTTCTGGGATTGAAAATCCATTCACTATTCAATTAGCTACTAATATTGTTAATGTTGGTATGACTATTCCAGGTATTACATTAGTTGAAATATTTGGTAGAAGAAAATTATTGTTATCTGGTTCCGTTGTTATGTCCGTTTCTCAATTACTTGTTGCTATAATTGGGGTTGCGACTGATTCTAAAGCAGCAAATCAATGTTTGGTTGCATTCTCGTGTATCTTTATTGCTGGTTTTGCTGCTACTTGGGGTCCTCTTTGTTGGGCCGTGGTTGCGGAAACTTATTCACTTAATGTTAGACAAAAGTCAGTTGCTCTTTGTACTGCTTCCAACTGGTTATGGAATTTTGGTATTGGGTATGCTACTCCATATATGGTTGATTCGGGTCCTGGTAATGCTAATATGGGTTCTAAAGTTTTCTTCCTTTGGGGTGGTTTTAATGTTATTGGATTTTTGTTTGTATATTTCTTGGTTTATGAAACTAAAGGGTTAACATTAGAACAAATTGATGAGATGTACATGAAGGTTGATAAGGCTTGGAAATCTACTCAATTTGTGGCAACTGAACATGCGTTTAGAGATGAAGAAATTGCTCTTGTTAAAGAAAAAGTACAAGAATCAGAAAACCAATCAGTTTAGGTGTAAGTGTTTTCTAGTTTTTAAATTGTTTTAATAATCTTAATAGTGTTTTCTAGTTCAAATTAGTGTTAGTAACTACATCTATTAATTGTAGATATATCATCAGGGCAAAACAACAAAAAAAAAGATTAAACTACATGCGAACGTATGATTATGTCATATGTTCACACTTCTGGTTTCAATTTGGAATTCTCTTGGAATTCTTTTGTAATTCTTCTGAAATTCTTTTGGAATTCTTTTGGAATATCCTGAAATTTCAAACCATAGCAGTTCAATTTGAACATTATCAAGACTTGGCTACAAGTTTTCACGATATACACGTTGCAATGCAACATCATAAAGTTTAATTTTGTGTGGTTTAGACAACTTTTTTCTCACATGCAGATTAAATGTGTGTACCTGGAATGTGTGTGTCTCTACCAACATCAACAACCACATATAACACACAAAAAAAGCTTAGTACTATAGGAGGCGACTTAAGTAAGTCGCTTTCCCTTGATTCCGGAAAAAAAAACTCCATCACGTCATAGAAAAAGTAGCTAGAGGAAAAACAAAGGAAACAATAAAGTGCAACACATTTGATCTAAAGAGAAAAAAAAAAATCTTAATCTTTTTCTATTTTTCTTCTTTCAAAGAGACTAGCCACGTATATCAAATTAACAGTTTTGGTTTCACATGTCAGAATTATATTTCTTACGACATGGTGAAAGAATAGATCATGCAAAAATAGGCACCACTGCATTAACACGGGATTATCAAGCTTATGATCCCTCAATTTCAAACCATGCTATATCACAAATTAAACAAGTTGTAAATGATATAATTTCAATTACTACAGCATTCCCAAAGACAATTATACAACAGACGAAAACTGTTTTCATCCATTTTAGTCCATATTTACGATGTTGTCAAACTGCAGATTTATTAGTTACTCATTTAAGAGAAAAGTTTGACCAAGATCCTCAATTTAGTAAATATAGTGTTAAATTTCAACTATTAGGAGATTTTGCCTTGAGTGAATGGATTCATGATAAAATGACAAACCAACCTCCATTTATAGATTCTGATGATGCATATTCCATGTATACTCCTAATATAAAGCAATTAGTGAATAAATCTTGTTGTTCAAATTTCCGACCTGCGACAAAATTAGGGGGATATAATGGACCTAATTTAAAGTATCGAGATTATCAAAGACATTGTAAAGAATATTTTTCGAAATTATTAGCAACATATGATAAATCAATGTATATTAAAAATCAAGATATTGTCATTGTTGTATCTCATGGATATGCTATTAATAATTTCATGACTTTTTTCATGAATCATCCTATATTTCAAGAAATACCTGAAGCCAAGATTAACGTTGCCAAGAGGATTTTACAAGATGATAAACAAGAGGATGGAAGTTATAAACCTGAGAATTATACTTGGGTATTAGTGAAAGATTCCCTTGATCTTGTAGAAGAACATATAGAGTATCCTTTAAATTTACAATCGAATGTTGTTTATTACAAGACAAATTTTATCCCACGAGATAAATTAAATTGGGATGGGTCGGAACCGGAATTATTAGTGCATCGAGCACCAGTGAAACGAGCTTCTGATTCAGATATTTTGTTATGTCCTGCAGCCAAGGATTGGAAGCCAGGAGCCAAATTATACAAGATTAGAAAGGATTTTCATGAGAAATATATGGATGATAATGCATTTAAACGGAATTTTAATTTAACTAATCCCCCCACTAGAAGAGTTACCCCTGAAGTATCACCACAATCAGCACCTTCACGAGGTAATTCTTTAATTGATTTACGGAAATTATTAACCCTTGAGAAATTAACTAAACCTTTAAAGTTGAAATATGGAAGTAGTCATGATATTCCATCCCTGGAATTAAATAGTAAAGTTAATTCTCAAGTTAATCTTATGGATTATGCAACTTCAAGTGGATATATAAGTGGAGTTTCATCAAATTCAAGTATGGATAAATTATTGTTGAAAAGTAAATTTGTTATGGAAGATTCATATTTTCCCCAAATGAAATGTCCATTACAAAATTCATTACCTGAAGTAGTTATTGATGATATGGAAAGGAAAATATCAACAAGACCAAGATCAGAGAGTTATAACAAACAAAGAATAATGTCACAACCTTCATCAGATTCAAATGACGAGTTTAATGAAGACAGAAAATACTTTAGTTTGGAATTTTCACCTAGTAGATCACCTCAACGAGAACAAGAACAACAACAACAACAACACACTTCATATACTTCATCACCACGTAAAACGAGATCTCGAAAAAATTCAATCAAGTTTATTCCATCAGGCGTCACAGAAAACCCTAATGAGCAACCTATGGGTAAAATTAAACCAATTTTTTATTATTTTGATAGTAATAATACCGATGAAGATGAAGAAATGGATTATGAAGAATCGACAAATTCCAGTAGTAATACTAATAACAAAAATCAAAGTGGGCAAATTTTCTGGCTAGGACAAAATAGATAGTATATAAATAGTATATAGATAGCATTAATATGAATAGCATTGTAACTAGCTTCTGTCTTCTCTTTATCATGTTGATGAAAGCAAAGTATTCAAGTAATTGGTAGCGTTGTAATTAAACTGGTAGCGCGTAGGTAGATTATAATTTCGTAACTCATTTTTTTTATCTGTGCAACAACTTTCCCTATGGTTGTTTACTTGTTTGTCAATCACATTTTAATGTCAATAATATGGCAGCAATAGCTGAGGCTCATGATGCTCTTACACAAGTGAAACTTTCCAATACATTTGGTCTTTCCAAAGATCTTACTGATCCTATAATTGTCAAGATTTGTTATCTTGAACCAACAACAACAACAATACCCAAAACCATTCCTTTACTGACTAAATTTGAAAATCCCAATGTATTCAAAACATCATCAAATATATACAAGAATTCCGATTTGTTTATTAGAATTGGTTTGTATGATGGTAAAAATCACAATTTAATTTGTTCAATTTCTCAAACTACATTCACCCATTTTAAAGGAAGAAGAATTTGGAATCAATATGTTAAACTATCTATGGAATACAATTCAATATGTGTTGGCACTTATTTGAAATTTGTCATTTATGAAATTGTTGATTGTGAAAGTGTCGTGTTTGGTGTTGGGTATATGTCAATGTTTAATCACAATAGGAGTACCTTAAGGAGTGGATCACAAAAGGTGGCAATTTATACTGATAAAAAGAGAATTGTCGATTATGGAGATCCTTCAGGATTAAGTGAATTGGAAAGTAATTTGATTCGTTTTGAAAATGGTGAATTTAATCGAGTTTCTTGGTTAGATAAATTGATTTTACCTAAATTAACAAATCTTGGTCAAGAACAAGTTGAAACTGACGCTAATTATTTCTTATATATTGAATTACCAAACTTTGAGTTCCCCATAGTTTATTCTGATATTAAATATGAAATACCAGATATACCTAAATTTGATACAAATCAACCAGAAAGTTTAACTGTAATTAATTCAATTGATATTCCTGCTGAAAGTAATAAATCTAAAGTATATGATCCCGATTTCCAAATTGCTACAAGATTAAATCATATGAATATTACTACGACAATATATGATCCTATTGAACTTAAATATCATAAACTTGAAAGAAATATCAATAATAATACCATGTTGGATAAAGAATTAAAACCAACACCACAATTACGAGATGAATTACTAAGAATATTAGTTAAACCTTCCAACATAGAACTTAATGATTATGAAAAGAATATAATTTGGAAATTTCGATATTATTTTAGTAAAAACAATCAAATTAATATCGATTCAAGAAATAAAACCACTGCTCAATCTTTTTTACCTAAATTCCTCAAATCAATTGATTGGGAAAATGATTATGAATTAGATCATACATTTAATGAAATCATACCTAATTATTGGACAGTTAATAATTTACAAATTGGCGATGCTCTTGAATTATTAGGCGATTATTTTAATCCATTTGTATTAGCAAGATCATCAATATATCCTTTGGAAACTAGTGATAGTACAAAATTAAAAGATGACGAGAAACGGTTCTTAAAAGTATTTAAAAATGTAACATTACTAAGAAGATTAGCTGTGGATAGATTACGATTGGCCAACAATGATGAATTATTATTGTACCTACTTCAATTAGTACAAGCTTTAAAATATGAATCTATGATTTATGAACGGAAATTACCCTTTGATGAATCTGATTTAAATCACAAGAATAATGGTGATCCTTTAGAATCTCCACTTGCTAAATTCTTAATTGAAGAACTGGTACCTTGTGAAAAATTAGGGAATTTCTTTTATTGGTATGTAAAAGTTGAAAATGAAGATCAATTAAATAAACAACCAGAAGCTACAGTGGAATTTGAAAGTAAAATGTATGGTGCTATATTAAACAAGTATATTGATAACCTAAAAAAACATTGTCATGACAATAAATTACCTTATTATAAACATTTAAAACGACAAATTTGGTTTATTAAAAAACTAACTAGTTTAGTTGAATTATTAAGAAGTTCATTTAAAAAAAATGAATCGACCATGAGGAAAACAGAATTCCTAAAAGAATATCTTTCAAATTCATCAAATGAATTATTGAAATTCCCTGATCCTTTCCCCTTACCTTTAGATCCATCAATTATGATTTGTGGATGTTATCCTCAAGAATCAGCAGTGTTTAAATCTTCATTGGCGCCCTTGAAAATTACCTTGAAAACAATAGAATCAAAGAATAGCGCGAGTCATTATTCAGCAACATCACAAATATTTGGAAAGAAACAGAACAAGTATGGGAAATATCCTATGATGTTTAAAATTGGTGATGATTTACGACAAGATCAATTGGTTATACAAATTATTGATTTGATGGATCAATTATTGAAAAATGAAAATTTAGATTTGAAATTAACTCCTTATAAGATTTTGGCTACCTCACCAATTGCAGGATTAATTCAATTTGTTCCTAATGAAACTTTAGATTCAATATTGTCAAAGACATACCCTGAGACAAACCTAAACACTTCAGAAACTACCGAATCACTGACAACTTCCCCAGCCAATGGAATTGTAAATTATCTTCGAGTACATAGTCAAGATCAACATCAATTAGAACCTACTCCAACCCATAGTATTCTTGGCTCAGCCCATGGTACCACATCTCCACCACTGCCTCGAATACAACCAAAGCCAGCAATCACGTCAAATATGGGTGTATCACCAATCCTAATGGATAATTATGTAAAATCATGCGCTGGGTATTGTGTGATTACTTACATTCTTGGAGTTGGTGATCGACATTTAGATAATTTATTATTATCACCCAATGGGAAATTTTGGCATGCAGATTTTGGATATATCTTAGGTCGGGATCCTAAACCGTTCCCACCACTAATGAAATTACCTATTCAAGTTATAGATGGTATGGGAGGGTTACAACATGAAAATTATAATATTTTTAAAAGTTATTGTTTTATAACATATACTACATTACGGAAAAATAGTAATTTAATTCTAAATTTATTTCAATTGATGTTGGATGCTAATATACCTGATATTAAGTTTGATAGAACTAGAGTGATTGAAAAAGTTCAGGATAAATTTTGTTTACAAATGACTGAAGAAGAAGCAATTTTACACTTTCAAAATTTAATTAATGATAGTGTAGGTGCTTTTTTACCTGTGGTTATTGATAGATTACATAGTTTAGCACAATATTGGAGGGCTTAATCAGACGTTATTTCGCTTGATCTTACATGGGATTACACTCTGTATAAAATGTATTAATATATATATATATGTGTGTATATATTACTCTGAGTTTATATTAAATAACAACAATTAGTTCTATTCTTACACCTGATCTAGTGGTTGCAACAACAAAGAGTATTGACCTTATGGTTGTTAATTGGATTTTTTTTGCAACTGTCATCCTGCATATAACAAACAAAAAGATTCAATGTTTACAGTTTTCCCAATTTGGTATTTAAACAAAGAAGCAAATTGATCCTATAAATAATATCAAACAAAGAAAGATCACTTAAGAAATGAAATACAACGTTAAATAATTTCAGGTTGTTTGATCTCAGCAAAAGTAAATGAGAATTACACTTTATATTTCTTTTTCTTTTTCTTTTCCTTTCTCTTACAACACATATTGTTCAACTAGACATAGACAACAACAACAACAACAACAACAACAACAACAACAACAATAATAATAATAACAACAGCAAAACTAGGTATTGTATAATGTCTAGACCTCCACTTCCTCCACTTCCATTCAAAGTGAAAACTATATTTTCTTGGGCAGGTGAACAAGAAGGAGATTTAGGATTTCTTGAAAACGAAATAATTGAAGTATTAGCTATAGTCGATGAAGCTTGGTGGAATGGTAAATTAAGAAGAAATAATGCTGAAGGAATCTTCCCTCAAGAATTTGTTGAAATATTAGAAGATAAGTTAAGCCAATCATCTTCAAATCTTTCCTTAAATAATTCTCGATTTAATACTCCTACCAAACAACAAAATCGCAGCAATAATACAACTCCACAAACTAGTATGTTTAAATCAAATATGAAAAAATCAAATACTTTAAATCCAAATGTATCGTATGATGATGGTGATGCTAGTTTTGATACTAGTTTTGATGCAGACAAGATGTTCAAGTCATATGGATATAGCCCAAGTAATAGAGGTAAACCGTCAAGAAATAGAATGAGTTACTATCCAGAAGCTGATTCCAGATTTCAACATCCTAGTAAATCAATAAATGATCTTAAAAGGTTACTGTTGCAAGAACGAGACAATAAAATGTCAAGATCTCAACAATATTTACCTCAAACAAATGCTCCAGTTCCAATAAAATATCATTCATATATGGATGTTAATATTTCCCGATTTGAAGAACCAAAACATCGAATCAAGAAAACGGAACAAGATTTATTGTATGAATTTGAAGAGATTGCTAAAAAGAAAGCAATGTTAGAAATGGAATTACAAAGATTAAAACAAATGGAACAACAACCTTCTAAAAAGACTAATTCTTCACTTAATTCATATAGTGATGAACGTCATTCTGATTTAAGTAAGAACATGTCTCGTTATGTTACTGATGAAGAGGATGATGAATATACTTATGGTCACCATTTTTCTCCTCCAACACCACCAACACCACCAACTAGAGAAGAATCACCGCCACCACCTCCTCCTCCTAAACATAAGGATGTAGAACCAGTGTTTAGTAGGTCAAATTTACGTACTAGTCAAACCATGGGCGCGTTTCATTCAAGTCAAGGAGAAGCGACTGAGATTGATCTACTTCGATTAAGTCAACAACAAGAAGAGTTAAAAGCTTCGATTAAATCTTTACAAAGTGATGTGTTAAACTTATCAGAATTAAGTGCTACTAGTGCAGGATCATTTATGAGACATAAATATGAGAAAGAAATGTATGAATCGAGCATGAAAAACCAAGAAGTTCCTGAAAAAGAAGAAGAGAAATCGTCTATCCCTGGCAAAGAGACAATTGATTCAGTTTTCCAAGATAAGAAATCGAAACAATCAAAAATCTTTCTGAAATTATTAAGAAAATCTCATACTGAACCAAATTTAAATCCTCTTGAGCGTAATTTAAAACATCAGGAAGAAATGGATTGGGCATCACTTAAAATGCATGTTAATAGAATGAATTCATTGACTAGTCAAGAAAAACAAACTAGAACTAAACGAGTAGTTCGTGAAGAAGGAAACTTAATTGTTAAACCATTGGATTATGTTTCTGAAATAAATGCCAATGAAACAGTAGGTGAGACGAATGAAGGATTTGATATTTCCGATATAAGATATTCTAAAGTTGCTTCATTCATGGAACATTATAATACCACTTCCGATATGAATGATATGATTTCTGATATCTCTGTGAAATTTCATGCTTCAAAATTAAACCAAATTAGATGTGTATTATTACACATGTGTAAATTCCGAATCATTGAAGAACTAAATAAAATTCTGACTTTAAAACCAAAATTAAAAGATGTTCAATATAAAGGAGAAGCTTCAATTTATCAAATCAATTATCTTTGTAAAAAAATTTTAGATGCTTTGAGAATTCCTCTGGAAATTGTTCCTGGGTTTTGGAAAAAGCCAAATGAATTTTATCATAATGAACAATTTGTAATTAATCATTGTTGGTTATCTGTTCTTGTTAATGATTCATTTAGAATAATGGATATTTTCAATTTCAAACAAGGAAGTGTTTGTAATTTAAAAAAATTTAACGAGTTCTACTTTTTAGCTGAACCTTTAAGTGTTGTTTCAACTCATATCCCTTCAATTATTGATTTACAACATGTGATGCCTCCAATAGATCCTAATATTGCATTTTATTTACCTAGAACTTATTCGGGATTTTATAAAAATCATTTATCATTCAAGAATTTTAATAATGCATTAACAAGATTAAAAGACTTGGAATTTTTTGAATTAGAATTAGATATTCCAATGGATGTTGAATTATTCACTCTTGTGAAAACATCCAAAATTACCACCAATGAATTAAGTCTATGCCAAATTAAATGGGTGAACCAGAAACGAATAGCCAAGATTAAAGCGATGTTACCTGATAAAGAATCAATTGGTGTACTTCAAATCTTTGCTGGTGAAAAAGGATTACAGAAACATTTTGATAATATTCATGAATTAGCCATTGTTATTCCATTATACCATCAAGGAAGTAGTAAATCCACGAGTTTTGTACAAAGATTTCCTACAGTACAATCTCAAAATCATGATTTATATATTACAAAACCACAAGTTAATAAACTTTTACTTAAACAACAATATAGTTTTGAAATTGAACAATACCCATCCCAAGGTATAACACCAACCACTACCACTCGTGATTTTAAATTAGTTATTGAATCTCCTCTGGGGAGATATTTCCCATTGTCTAAAGACGATGAAAGTAAACCATTTGGTGTTTATTCTTCGAATATTAAATGTCTGGAAACTGGAGTTTATAGAGGATTGGTTATTGGTGATAGTGGTGCCAGTTGGTATGTTTTTGCTCAATGGGAGTGTATTAACACTATTTAATAGATATAATTTAAACTAATTAACAATTCAAATATTCTTTTCACTCTACTGAACCTTATATGTTGTGCGTTTGTAAGGTTAAAATTGGTATCTCTGGTTATTCGATTTTTCGCAGCTTGTTCACAGGTCGTGTAAATGTGTAAATTTTATTTTAACCCAAGAATGCAAAGATTACTAACACAACTACAGTCAGAACTATATAGCCACAAGTAGAGTAACAACTACAGTAACAACTATAACCATGTCCACACCAATAGTAGCATCACCAGTGGTTCCACTACAGAAACGATCAGCAGCAGCTACTCACAACTATTCTAAAGAACGCAAAGTTGGGGAAGGTACTTATGCTGTAGTATATCTTGGTCATCAAGTTACCACAGGACGAGAAATTGCCATCAAGGAAATTAAAACTGGAATATTTAAAGATGGTTTAGATATGCTGGCTCTTCGAGAAGTTAAATATTTACAAGAACTTCGACATTCCAATGTTATTGAATTAGTTGATGTATTTTCCACTCCCGACAATTTAAATCTTGTATTGGAATTATTACCTTGTGATTTAGAAGTATTAATTAAAGATAAAGAAGTTGTATTTACTATGGGGGATATCAAATCATGGATGTTAATGACCTTACGAGGTATTCACCATTGTCATCGAAATTTTATATTACATCGAGATTTAAAACCAAATAATTTATTAATTGCTCCTGATGGACAATTAAAAATTGCTGATTTTGGGTTAGCTCGTGCTTTGGGTAACCCCAATGAAGATCTTTCATCAAATGTAGTGACTCGATGGTATCGTGCTCCAGAATTATTATTTGGTGCTAAGCATTATACTGGAGCAATTGATATGTGGTCTATTGGGATTATATTTGCTGAATTAATGCTTCGAGTACCTTATCTTCCAGGAAAAGATGATATAGATCAGTTAGATGTTACATTTAAGGCATTGGGTACACCTACAGAACAAATTTGGCCTCATGTTAGTAGCTTACCCATGTATAATGCTCTTACAGTATATGCCCAACCTCTGAGACAAGAATTAAGAAATAGGTTTAGTGCCGCTACTGAAAAGGCACTTGATTTAATGATTATGTTGACACAATTGGATCCTTCAAGACGATGTGATTCTACACGAGCATTGCTTCATGAATTTTTCACCGAACTTCCAAGGCCAACTAACCCTGAGGATTTACCAAAAAAGAGCATTAAAAACGAGGAGTCAGATAGTAAAAGAAGAAAATTATAATGTATATGTATATATATAGATAGATCTAATTGTATAATTTAGTTACATATTCAGCTATAGCCCAAGATGCAGTCAATCCTGGACTTTCAATTCCAATCAAATTAACAAATCCTGGGAATCCCTCTTCTTTTTTGATGATAAAATCAGGAAATGTCTTTGATTTATCGTTTTTCCCAACAACCTTGGGTCTAACACCTGAATAATCAGGAATTAACGAACCAGGGGGAATACTAGGGAAATATCTTTGTACGGCTTCATAAGCAGGTTGTAAACTTTTGGCACTTGGAGTATAATCTATCTTTGAAGGATCATCGATATCCAACCATTCTAAATCAGGACCAAATCTGATTTGTCCTGCCATATCAAAAGTAAGATGAGTTCCTAATGATGTTGCCTTGGGATTGGGTGCGGGATATATAAGTACATCGGTTAAGTTACGAATAGGAGTTGGTGGTTGGAAACTAAAGTAGTTCCCCTTGGCAAGGTATGTTTTGTAATGTTGTTCCTTGGGAAGAAGCAAATTAGCTACTTTTGGTGCGTACAATCCGGCAGAATTAACCAAGTTTATCGTAGTTATTTTCATTTCTTCACCGAAATTAGAGTCACTTACAGTAAGAGTATATTTTCCTGTCAGATACTCAATGTTTGTAACTTTTGAGTTCATGGCAATTGTTCCATCTTCATTCTCAAATCTTGATTGATGAAATGTTAAATATTCATGAGTATCAAGAATACCAGTACTTGGACTAACAAGAACTGCCTTTTCAGCACGAATCAAAGGGTTCTTACGTTTAGCAACTTCCACCGGTAACATAGTAGCAGCGACATTCAAACTAGTAGCATTCTCATATAATTTGTACAACATTTCTTCTTCGTCTTCAGTTTGAGCAACCACCCATTTCCCACATTGTTCCACTTTATCAAACTCACCAGTTTTCACCAAATCATAAATCTTGTTCTTTCCAGCAATACAAAGTTGAGCTTTGAGTGAATCAGCAGGGTAATATAATCCTGCATGAATAACTTCGGAATTTCGGGCACTTGTTTCAGTACCAAGTCGATAATGCTGTTCAAGTAAAAGCGTATTTCCAAATCGAGATTGTAATTCTGCCGCAATTGAAGTACCTACAATTCCTCCTCCAATTACCACAAAGTCAAAGTCGACGCTACCAGTGAATAAGTGTCTACTAATTGTACGTATATTTGTCTTGAACATTATGTGAGAGAAATGTTGTGTGAGTGTAAAAATAAAGTTTGATCTTTGGAGAAATTTGAAGAGTTGGGATTTCAGATGTGAATCCTGGTGAATTTCATTTGATTGAAACTACAATCTGACGTTGTTATTTATATGATAATAATAAACATCAAAGTCTAGTTACATAGTACTAGGTATTTTATATGTTTAATTGTTTAATCTGGTTCTGTTATGCTACCACTTGATTAAAACCCACACATTCGTTTTTTTTTGTTTTTTTTTTTTCTTGTTATTTTCTTATTTTTGTTTCACAACACCTTGTTACATTAAACAACAACGCAGACATTTTGGTCAATGCAACAAAAAAACATTATCATACCATGCATTATGGATAATGTAAACGCTGTTTCTCGACCTTCTCTTGCATGTGAACTGTTTTTAATAAAATTAATAATCTTAACTCTTGTATATTAGAAAAGAACTAGGAGGTTTACAAAGGGTCTTACGAGTAAAGTGCTATTTTAATATATTTGCTTGTTTTTGTACAAGAAAAATATATGGTTGTACTGTAACTAATTAACACCACCTCCCTGAAAAATAATTTTTCAGTATTTCCTTCCATCCCTACTAAATCAGCAACCGAAAATAGTCAAACTCCAAAAAAAAAACACTCGTTTAATTTTTTTGTCTGGAAAAAAAAACGAACCACCAAGTTAAGTATTACATTACATTAAAAATATATCCTCAAGAGTATGAGAAGTATTAAAGCTGTTGTTGTTGGTGATGGGGGTGTTGGTAAGACGTGTCTTCTTATAAGTTATACTACCAACACTTTTCCAAATGATTATATCCCTACTGTATTTGATAATTATTCTG
Source organism: Spathaspora arborariae UFMG-19.1A (assembly GCA_000497715.1). Classification (NCBI taxonomy): domain Eukaryota; kingdom Fungi; phylum Ascomycota; class Pichiomycetes; order Serinales; family Debaryomycetaceae; genus Spathaspora; species Spathaspora arborariae. The sequence continues at coordinate 45,022 of KI547145.1, forward strand.
CTAGTGTTATGATTGATGGTGAACCAATAAAACTTGGACTTTGGGATACTGCAGGACAATCAGAATATGATAGATTAAGACCTTTATCATATCCTCAAACTGAAATTTTCCTTGTATGTTTTTCAGTAGTGAACCCTGATTCGTTTGAAGATGTACGTACTAAATGGATTCCAGAAATTAGACACCATTGTCCTCCAGATGTATTAATTTTGTTGATTGGAACTAAGATTGATTTAAGAGAAGATTTCCATGTATTGGATGAATTGCAAGCAAGAGGTATAAATGTAATAACTGATATTCAAGGAAGAGCTTTAGCTAAGGAAATTGGAGCAATTGATTATTTGGAATGTTCAGCAGCTACTCAAGTGGGAGTTCAAGAAGCATTTGATTATGCTATTAGAGCAGTGTTGGAACCTCCAATGAATGATGTAGTTGATGGACCATTTTTAACAAAGAAATCAGATGGATCAGCACATCTTTCACATCGTGCGAGTATTTTTAGAAGATCACATAGTGGTTCAAGAATTCAACGAAAACGGTGTACTATTTTGTAATGACATTATATAGAAAGAGAGGAAGAGAGGAAGAAAGAAAGAAAGAGAGAACTAAAAAGAAATATGTATTAATGTGATGTTTATTTAGATTTAAGAAAATAGCTACAGTGTAGCCCTTGCTAAATAGAAATATAATCCTTTTAACTTTGTAATTGGGCTAATCTTGAAGGATGTATACCTTGAGGTTGTACCTTAGTTTCTTTCTTCTTCTTTTTAACTTCATCATTTTTCCTTCGTTCTTCTAACATTTTTTCATTCTTTTCTTTAAGTTTATTTAGTCTAAATTCACTATTACCACCTCCACCAACAGTCAATTCAACATTAATCTTTCTATTTCTTAACATAGTATGATGCATACGTAAAGCAAGTTCCATTTTACTTTGAATTTCTTTAGTATCATTATCAAATTCAAGAAAGGCTATACCTTTATCAGGACGAATTCTTATTCTATCAGGGTTGGAATTTTTAAAATGAGTAGTTAATTCAGTTAAACTTGTGTCATAGGGTAAATTACCAACAAATATAATAAATCTAGGGCCAGCACCTCCGTTTACACCTTTCCCTTTCTTACCTCGTCTAGTCTTGCGTTTTTTAACTGGAGGTTCACCTGCTGTTGTTTCTTTATTTTCTGGTTTAAGTTCTTTCTGTTCTTTCTGTTCTACTTGTTCTACTTGTTCTACCTGTTCTACCTTTTCGGATTCTGCCTTTCTTTTCTTTTCCTTTAGTTCATCTCTCTCTTCCTTGGTCTTTCTAAACCCAAGAGCTTTCTTTTGTTTCTTTGATAATTTCTCTTCACTCATTGCTAATATTTTAACCATATAACTCAATTCACAAATGTTAAAAAAAATTATATGCGAGAAGAGCATCAAAATGGTACAAATCAAAAAAAAAAAGCGCTCCCCCTAACCCCCACATGGTGATATACCCTTTTGATCCATGACAAATCATGAATAAAAAATTACAAGAAGAAGACCCTAGACCATATGGAGAATATGAAGAACGAGGTAGAAGTAAATATCGCTTAGTTAGAAAAAATAAAGCTGCTGAAAAAGGTAAATTGAATCTAATGGCATATGGAATTGAAAGTAGACGACTGCATCTGAGACTACAAAATAAACCAAAATCAAAGGAAAGAGAAGAGATTGACTAGTTATATAATGCGTTTTCATCTATGTGTATATATATATATGTTCACTTCTATGTATTTGGCTGGTCCATTTTATCAAGTAAATCAGCATGATCTTTAATTAATAATTCATGTTTAGTTCGTAATTCTGAATATACAGATGATAATCGTTGCAACTTTAATTCTAAATCTTGATTATAGGCCTTATCTTCAACTTGTTTAACTTCTGATGCCACATCAGACAAATTCTTAAACTCAACTTCTTCTTGTTGTTTTTTTCAAGCCATGTTTCAAATGATACATCTTGAGTTAAAGGTCCTGGAATATCCATAAATAAATTATGTTCTTCGTTCCCACGCAATACTCGTTTGAAAGGTGGAATCATACGATGTTTCTTATCAACAGTAATAATTCCCAGGTCAATAATCCTAGGTAAAGTTTCCACTTTCAAATATGCAATTGCTGAGTCACATTTAGTAAATGATTTGATAATTTGCTTTGTCACGATATCTGAGGCAAATACTACTCCTGATTCGTCTCCCGATATAAGTGTTGTCCCATCCAAGGATATTTCTAATTGAGTTAATGCAGCATGATGATGGGTAAATGTATTAACAAGATTTGTATCATTATCAATGGTGATAATTTTATTCATACCTCCAATACTTTCAAGTACTGAAGTAGTTTTATTAATAGTGTATAATGGGATAGTTCTAATTGTCCCGTTAACAAGTCCCACATAAAGAGCACGATTTGCAGGATCTTTCGTAATACAATTAACTCCATATGGTAATACAAATGTAGTCAATAAACTCTTGCTTAAAACATCATATACTCGAACTGTACAATCATTACTTGTAGTGTATAATCGTAAATCTTGAATTACTCCCCCATCGCTCAATAATATATCAGTAATAGGTAATGTATGATCAGTAATTGAAAAATATGGTTTAGCCTTATCATCAGTCAATAAGTCAATTACACTCCAAACAATTACCCTAGCATCATCACCACCAGTTACTAAAAAAGTACCACATGAACTAAACTTAAATGTAGTTATACCTTGATAATGAGCATCACGAACACATACAAGATCTCCACTAGTTAATTCCCAAATATAAATTTTCCCACTGGCAGTACCACCAACTAATAACCAAGGAAGTCTAAATTTGGTTAATTTTTCCAATTCATTTAAAGTTGATAAAGGTTGTGATATCACGGTAATACAGGTTAATGCTTCAGGTAAGGGAATTCTCTGATCTACTCCTTCTTTTCCCCAACTATATACTTCAATCAATGCTTTAGTAGCAGAACAAGTGAATAATCGTTCACCAGGACCAAATCCAGTTAAATATGACCCATTTCGAGGAGACAGTGATGCTCGGAATGTTATATGATGGTGAGATGTGTGTATGGATGTCGCGTGGGACGCACTATTTGTAGAAGCTGTAGGAATATAGAATATTGATTCGTCCATGGTTTAATTGTATAGCGATGAGATGTTTACTCAGTGTAAAAAAAAAAAATTGAATTTTTCACCTTGACAGGTTTTTGTGAATTCCATATCCAATAACCGCGAGAGTAGAACCAGTGGACTTACTAATTCTAGTAAAACTATCCACATTCATATACATCCAGATCATGCCTGTTGATTTCCTAACATCTGTCTTCTTCGATGGCCCTCAAGTTATCCCTTATTGGAATCAAATAAAACAATATGGTCCTACAGTTATCCCCATAGTAAGTTTTTTAGTCGCCCTCAAATATTATTTTCGAGGTGCTACAAATACTTGGGAACGAGATATGCATGGTAAAGTATTTCTCGTCACTGGCGGTACTTCTGGATTAGGTTCAACCATAGCTATCGATCTAGCGACGCGTGGAGCACAGTTAATTCTCCTTACTCGAAAAACCAATGATGCTTGGCTTGCAGAATATATTGAAGATATGCGAGACAAATGTAATAATCCATTAATTTACGCAGAAGAATGTGACTTATCGAGTTTATATAGTGTGAGGAAATTTGCTACTTCTTGGTTAGACAATACCCCTCCAAGACGATTAGATGGGGTTATTTGTTGTGCGGCTGAATGTATACCTCAAGGAAAACCACGTCAAATCACAATTGATGGGGTTGAACGACAAATTGGGGTCAACTATTTAGGTCATTTCCAATTATTAACTCTTCTTGGACCTTCGCTTAGAATACAACCCCCTGATCGTGATGTCCGGGTTGTTGTTGCCACTTGTTCTTCACAAATTTTGGGGGATATTGATGAACAAGATCTTTTATGGGAAAGTAAAAGATATCCTTCATCTCAACCTTGGAAAGTTTATGGAACTTCGAAACTTCTCCTTGGATTATTTGTACGTGAATACCAATCGCAATTAATGACATATCAACGTAAAGATCTAACTCCTTGTAATGTCAGAGTTAATATGGTTAATCCAGGTCTTTTAAGATCACCATCAATGAGAAGAACACTCTCAATGGGAACAGTTTGGGGGTTAATTTTATATCTTGTTCTGTACCCGCTCTGGTGGATTTGTTTGAAAAGTTTAAATCAAGGTGCACAAAGTTTTTATTTTGCCTTGTTTGCACCATTGTTAATGAAGATTGATGGAGGGGTTGTTATTCAAGAATGTAAAATCAATACAAAAGTACGTAAGGAGTACACAGATGAAGAATTATGTAAACGAGTCTTTGAACAAACTGAGAAATTAATTAAAGAATTAGAAACAAGAAGTGCAATTGAAAGAAAGAAAAATAGTACCAAAGAGGAACAAGAACAAGAAGGGAAAAGAATAAGAGATTTATCAGTTAAACCAAAAACTACTGGTGAATTACAACTGAAATTAGATGAGTTAAGAGGCCTGATTGGGAAGGAGTTGCCTTTATTTCCTGATGAACTGGCTTTAAAGGCAAGTGGCGTTAACAAGAATCAAGCAAAGAAAAGAAATGGTTCAAAGAAGACATAATCTTTTATATAGATGTCAATAAATGCAAGTTATGTGTGCGATTTCCTAAATACTTATAGTGAATTTCTTAAGAATTATTCTTGCATATCAATACTTGTCATGAACAATATAAAGTCCAATGATCGTATAATTGTAAACGTATTTGTCACTAGTTACTAGAAATGAAATCAGCAAAATCAGATTTTACTGTCTTTGAATTTATAAATGAACCAGGTTTCGAACCACTAGAGCCTGAACAAGAAATACAAATTGAGACAAAATTCCTACTAGATTTACCAGATGAGATTCTCGAACTTATACTAACCCATCTCAACTAAGTAAATATCTTGGAAGTTATGAGAACAAGTTCAAAATTATCTAAATTAGCCACTAAAAAACTATGTAGAAGCATATATTTCAATAAAAGTCATACGCAAATGTTTGTTGATGCCCAATTAAACACTCCATTCTATCTTCATTTCACAATAATAAACAATTGGAAAGCTTTGGAACTGATGTGTTTCAGTCTGAACTTGAAATATACTCACGAAATTGTGTTTTACTGCAATAACAAAAATTCCCGAGACGTGAACAGATTTGTTAATAAAATATACCCAAAGATCGCTGCATATTTTGAACGTGATAATCCAGGATCACCTTCTATGTATTTTCCCGAGATATACATACCGGAACACCCTGTCACCCCGCTGATGCCATGGATTATCAAAGTAACAATTAAGTATACATCCAGTGTTAACTTGGGTTCCCTGGCATTTTTCCCTAATTTAAAAACCCTAAATATAACCCATGCAAATAGAGAAACTTTCATTCGTCTATTTGAAGTCACTGATATCTCTCCGGAAATCTCAAATTTATCTATTTCCTTAATTGAGTTTGTTGAACTTAAACCCATAGTTGAAATATTTAAACCAGAACAATTTTCCTTTTTTCAGCTTCATATGATACTATCACTCCCAATAAACAAATCTATATTTCAATTGGCACCATTACTTAAAAGAATGAAAAATCTAAAACATTTGGCACTTTCTAATTTGTCCATCGACTCTGCTGAAGTTTGTGAATCTTTACCCAAAAACTGCTTAAAAAGTTTATATTTAAAAATCTTTACCAGACTTGATTCGTATCTGTTTATCATGCCTCATATCCTTTGGAACCAAAGATTAATCACCAAGTTATGTTTTCTAACTAATCGACCAAACTGTGGGTTCTGGAGTTTGGAGAAGTTTGATCGAATTTACAACATTCAATTGACAGCCGAGAATGACGGTAGTTTTGAGACGTCAAAAAAGTTGAAGCTTTAGTAAACCATGGGATATGCCCGAGATTGAATCAGGTTATTTTGAATAATATTTGTTATTTCCTTGAAAGAAGTGAGAATGGTGAAGTAAAGTCTATTAAATATTGGTTCTCGGAAAAGTAGCTTGTATGTTTTTTTCCGTTGAAATAAATTCTTGTGACCATTTCAACTAGTTAAATAAGAAGAAGCAAGGATGAAATATCTAAAAATATTGTTGTCTTGACATTGGGAGATATGCCTTTTAACACAATATTTTACTACAAGCTTTTTTTTTTTCAGAGAATTGTTGCGAAAATTAGAAAGAATGTCAAGAAACAATTCAAGATGAACTTCCAGAGAATGTCAATAAACAATTCAAGATCAACTACCAGAGTAGGTCAAGAAAATTTACCTGAATATGTTAACAAGGTAAAATATACCAATAATATCACTTGAAATAGAAATTCCAACTCAATGTTGACAACTCTTTGATTCACCTTTACTGGGAAAAAAAAATGCCCTACAGTTTTTTTTTATTTTTCTCCACTACAAACAATAATCGTCAATTTCCCCGATTCAGTGCACAACCGATAGTGGATAAGGCGGGGAAACCGAAATAAACGCAAAAAAAATATAGGGGCCCTGCCATAGAAACAAGGAATCAGATCTTATTAACCTTCTTTGTACTTCGACATCGTGTGGAGTATTTCCTTTTTTT
>KI547145.1:51942-129817 GCA_000497715.1 Spathaspora arborariae UFMG-19.1A
TTTTTTTTGGTGGAATTTTCCGTGGGCGATTTTTTTTCTTAATTTCGAGTTTATCTAAAAGTCATCCATCAATAGAGTTTCAAGTTTAAACATAAAAATCAAAGACCCTAAAATTTAAAAATACAAAATATATTGTTTCAGTGAATATAATTAACTAGTATCAACACATATATTAAATGTTAACACACTGTTAATATTCTCTCCCTTTTTTTTTTGCATTATTTATAGATTTTTTAACCAAGCCACAGAATTTCATATTAGTCATGTCAACGACATTTAAACAACAAGTCCAACAACAAACTCAACAACAAGTTCAACAACAAACTCAACAACAAGTTCAACAACAAACTCAACAACAACAACATCATCAACAGACCATGTCTTCGTTAACAAGACTTTTACATGAGTCATCTACATCATCTTTAAATACCCCGATTGTTTCAAGAAACGTTTCCGAAACTTCCTTAGTTGAAGGTAATAAATTTAACGGAGGTAGTACAAGTGGTACTATAACTAGTGGTACTATTACACCTAATCATATAACTTCCCCACCTAATTTAAGAACAAGTGGTTCAGGATTAGCTATTGATACTAAGAATAGAATCCCAACAACTGCTATATCTGGTGGCTCTTCCAAACAAGGATCTCTTAGTCCAAATCTTGTTAGTGGGTTTGAAGCAGTTTCACCAAATGATGTATCAGCAGTGGTTTCGTCGTCATCATCTTCATTTACTCCTAGCTCCCCCTTTCATCGTCAATCTTCAAATTTATTTTCCAGTAATCAAGTATTTCGAGAAAAATCTACATCAAGTCCAAGAATTATCAAGAACAATTCAATTGGACATTCTTCATTTTATGTTGGTGGTGAGAGTTTATACTCTTCAATTCCGTATTCTGCCCCTGGTGGTAGTGGTAACAATAATAATACCGGAGCAAGAAATAACAGTGTTAGTAGTTTCAATAATGGATTAAGTCTGAGTATGTTGAATAGACAAGGATCTTTTTCATCTTTGAATGATCCAAATTCACAATCTCATATTCCAAATTTACCTAATGGTCAACCAATTTCTTCGATTCATATTCAATCTCCTCAAGTTAGTTCATCTTCAATTGAAGCAAGATTTATTGTTTCCAAACAACGAGTAGCACAAGCTCAACAACAAGCACAAGCTGTTCAATTGAGTAGTTCTCAAAAATCTGGGTCACAATCAGGATTATCGTTCTTTTTCAGTCTGAAGAATAATAAAAATGTTAAACGAGAACCTTCTCTGACTGATTTAGGATATTTTTATAATAATTCTTATCAAGATGTTCAAATTCATCATATGGCAAGTTCACCTTCTTCTTCGATTTCATCAACTGAATCTACACAATCCATTTCAATTCAATCTAAACATAGTTCAATGGCTAATCTTAAACGATTCTTTAAGAAAACAAATTCAAGTGCTGCTATTGCTGTACCTCAACTGAATTTATCAAGATCAATGAATGCGTCTAGTAGTGTCAACAGTATTAATAATGGAGGATCATATTTAGGTGGTAATTCATTTGGTACTAGTAGTATTACTGCTAGTAGTTCAAATGCTTCAATTTCCCAATCTCCTGGAGTTTCCAGCACTTCAATAACAAGATCAACTACATTACAAAATAAAATTAATTATCATGAAAGAAGAACTTCTGTTTCAACATTAATAGGACAACAACCTGCATTGCCATTTTCGAAGAGATATAGTAAATTTGGTGAGAGTTTAGGAGCAGGAGCAGGAGGTGCAGTTAGATTAGTCTCGAGATTAAGTGATGGTAAAACATTTGCAGTTAAGGAATTCCGTACTAAGTATCAAAGTGAAACTAAACGAGATTATGCCAAGAAAATAACTGGTGAATATTGTATTGGTTCTACATTAAAACATCCAAATATTATTGAAACAGTTGAAATTTGCTATGAAAATGAACGTATTTTACAAGTTATGGAATATTGTGATTTTGATTTATTTGCTATAGTTATGTCAAATAAAATGTCACGAGAAGAAATTAATTGTTGTTTTAAACAAGTTTTAAGTGGGATTCATTATTTACACTCTATGGGATTAGCACATCGAGATTTAAAATTAGATAATTGTGTAATTGATCTGAGAGGTATTGTTAAGATTATTGATTTTGGAAGTGCTGTTGTTTTCTCATATCCTTTTACGAAAACATTAATTGAATCTCAAGGTATTGTAGGATCTGATCCATATTTAGCTCCTGAAGTTTGCGTTTTCAACAAATATGATCCAAGGCCAGTTGATGTTTGGTCTGCAGCAATTATTTATTGTTGTATGATTTTAAAGAAATTCCCTTGGAAAGTCCCGAAATTAACTGATACAAGTTTTAAACTATTTGCCAGTAGAGCAACCAATGATAGTGAATATATGCCATTTGCTGATATGTTAAAGAAAACACCTCAAGATCTGAATGAAGTAGAGAAATCTTCAAGTTTACATGATATAAATGAAGAAGAAGATTTTGATCCTGAACAACAACAACAACAACAACAACAACAACAATCGCAAACACAAAAAGATCATACATCTTCTGAAACTGGTGTAAATAGATTATTATTAGCTTTACCAGAAGATTGTCGTACACTTATTGGTAGAATGGTTGAATTGGCTCCAGCATGTAGAATTACAATTGATGATATTTTTAATGATGAATGGTTAAATTCTGTGGGAATGTGTACTTTAGAAGAAACTTCTGTTGGTGAATTTCAAGTTGTTAGATGTGAAGATCATATACATACTCAAGTTGACCAAAGTAAAGCTCATATTGCCGCTTTTGATAAAAATAAAAAGAACTAGTTGTTGTTTTGTCTATAGGGGTTGTTATTTTCTTTTTTTTTGTATATTAATAGATAGACGTTGTAACTGGTTGCTGTAGACATTAGTTTACTACAAATTAATTCGTAAATTATTTATGTATTATGTACAAGTTGAACTATTTAATCCTCTTGGCAACTAGTTTGTAATCACTCCTTCGCTAAAAATCTATGGCACCACTTTGATACCTACCACTTTTGCTGTGCTAATTACACTTCCTACAATCGCTTTCAAATCAGTATCGGCGTGTCTCTCGTCAGTCTTTTTAATCTTGGCAATTTCATAAATATGTTTTAAACTAATTTCACCTATTTTTTCAGATCCAGCTTTACCAGAACCTTTAGATATACCAGCAGCTTTAAATAATAACCAACTTGTAGGAGGAGATTTCATTTCAAACGTAAACGTACGATCTGGTTTAACTTTAATAACTACTGGGATTGGTGTATCAGGAATATAATGAGCAGTACGAGCATTAAATTCTTTACAAAAATCTATAGCTTTAACCCCTTTAGAACCTAATGCTGGGCCAACTGGTGGAGCAGGTGCTGCTTTACCTGCACCAACTATTAACTTTATAAGATGTGTTTTAGTAGACATGTGTGTAGTGGTTTATGTCTCTTTTTAGAATGTCGATAGTGTTTATGTATGAAAATTTTGTTTTCAGATTTGATGATTTTGAACCAAGTACACGACTTATCAACCAAATTGAAGAACAGAAAAATATGAGGGATGAGTTAGTTACTTGTGCTTGTGATACTTGGTGTTGCTTGTGTTGCTTGTGTTGCTTGTGTTACTTGGTGTTACTTGGTGTTACTTGTACTAGTAATGATCAAAACATTTCCTTTAAATAGTCGTTCCAAGACTACAACATTAAAACAACCAAAAGAACTCTTTAGTTATGCTCGTGATATTGATGGTGAATATGTCTATGATCAAGAATCAGTTCAACTGGCGATTTCTTATTATTACTTACCAGACTCTTATGTTGATTCTCGTATAGATTTACAATCAGGATTTTCGAAATTCAAGAAAATCCCAGAAATTCAAAATATTGCTGATTTTAGTAGTTTTTTAACTGGTATTCAAAAATATGAAGAAACTTCAGGTGATACTATACAAGGTGATATTGTTACTTTTAGAGGAGTCATGACCAAGATTCTTTCACTTCCTTATAATATTGACGAACCCTTTGATTTAAATATTGTTCCCTTTGATGGACAATTATTTATGAATGTTGACTCAAAAATAGAAACTAATAGACGACAACAACATGATTTAGAAATGCAAAATAATAATACCCCTGAGAAATATGACTATTTAAAACGATGTGAATTTAGTGGATATAAATTTGAAACTATAGCAACATTACCTCATCCCTGGGCTGATTGTAGTCGTTCACAAATTGAAAAAAGACCTAAACATATGGTTAATAATTATGAACAACACTTATCAGTAATTAAAACCGGAATAGGTAATGTTAAACTTGTATTAGCAGGAGAAATTGATTGTGTATGGGATTATTTACCTGATGACAATAAACATACTCTTGACCATTATGTTGAATTGAAAACTGGCAAACTAATTGAAACAAATGGGAATTTAGTTACATTTGAAAAAAAATTATTTAAAACTTGGTGTCAATGTTTTCTTATGGGAGTACGTTATATAGTATATGGGTTTAGAGACGATGATTTATGTTTACGTAATGTGGAAATTTTTAAAACTGATGAGGTTCCTTTACTTATTAAGAATAACCCTTTGACGAGTGATCTGAAGAATAAAGTTAATTGTGTTGGAGCATTAAAGTGGTATGGTGCAGTATTAGAATGGTTGAATAATGAAATTGACAAGAATGATATTAGTAAGAGTTATCGAGTTAGTTATGATCCTGGAAGTAAGAGTTTTTCTCTTTTGGAGTTAATGACTGAAGATAATCAAAGATTAAGAAATGGTGAGATATTAACTAAGGAGTTTAGACAATGGAGGCAGAGTAGGAGTAAGAGTGAGAGTAAGAGTAAGAGCGAACTGGATTAAGTAAGAGTAAGAGTAAGAGTAAGAGCAAGAACAAACTGAACTAAATAGATGTAATGCTTGTTGTATAAATATCGAAATTTCTTTCAACGGTTTAAAAATAATTTATTTTTATTTGTAAAATCAACCTTTTCTACCAAGACTAGATAATACTATATAACCTGATCTAGAACATTCAACAGTGTCAACTCTTATTACGGTAATTGACTCTGAATAAGTAAACCAAGAAATGTCTTGGTATTCTTCTTACCCATAATATCCCAAAACGGAAAATTGACGATTACCTGCTATTTCCGTTTTTTTGCTTTCTGCTTTTTGCTTTTTGCTTTTCTCTTTTTTCTTTTTTTCTAGAAATCACATGGCGCTGGTATTCACACAAAGTGGGTTAAAACAAACGAATGTATTATTAACATGGACAATTCACTTATCTTACAAATTGAAAATTACGAGAATGTACACAAAAAGAGCTTTACCAGCCAAATATGAAGAAAAAAAAAGAATTGAGACATGCGCGGATGTGACGCGTCTAGTTTTTAACTTGTTTGAGATAAATTGCAAAAAAAAATTATATTCTTGTTCTTTGTTTTGTGGAATTTTTGTTGTAAGGTTGAAACTTATAATGATTGGAACTGGTTATGAAACAATATTTCTGAAGTCGAATCAACCGGAATCACGGTGTGTTTGAAGTTATCATGTTAAGAATAACCAGTATGCAAAGTTGCATATATCACCCAATCAAACTCGTGCTCCTTTAAATAATTTACTAAATCACCTGCATGAAAAATAATAAAAAAGAAAACAATACAAAAATAAAAGATTTCAATTAATTGATCATAAACAATTTTTCTTGGAAAGATCCAAAGACAAAAAAACCCCGTTGATTGTTAACGTCTAGATACTAATGTCTTATTTTTTTATTTTTTTATTTTTTTATTCATGCAATTAGTTTCGTTGCATATAAAAATAAAATAACTTTTAAAAAAAATTTTTTTTGATTTCGGGGCGGAGGATACATATTTCATTTCATTATTGTTATTATATTACACTTGAACTTGACTAGCAACCAAAAACACACACGTCTATTACGAGGAAAAAAATAATACATTTGCACATATAACAAAACATTGCACACAATAAAAAAAAATTATAAGGTCTTTTTTTTCACCCTTAACACTCACACACTTTTTTTTTCTTCCAAATATAGATTATCCTTGATAGGTTTATACTTGTGGATTTAGGGGTTTAACGACGTAAGGAATAAGAAAAGCATTGCATGGATCAGCTAGATATATAGACATTCGTTAGAGCAACACACACACCCACGCAAACACACACACACACAAAGTATTTACTGTATTAGCTTTTTTTTTACAACAAAAGTGGGTAGTTATCCCTTACTTCGAACTCAAATTGTACATTTAACCAACACGTGCTTTTAAGTACTACACACATCCGCATAGAAACATTCACATAGAAACATTCACATAGAAACATTCACATAGACACATACACATTATGGATAAGTATCTAATGAGCTCACCTCAGTTGTCACAACCGTTTGATAATGAGACATTGATACAACTCGGGTATGACTATGATCAAACAATACCTTCTCAACAACAACATCATCAAGAAGAATATCTTGGTAGAACTGACACTGACGAGGATGATGACGACGATATGGTTGTTCCAATATCCAACAACAACAATATGGACACTTCAGTTAATTTCACTCTGTTTGTTCATTTAGATTCTATAAATACAAATTTAATGGAAGTTGGACATCAAGGACATTCTCGAAACTTTTCCTTTGATGATGATACCAATAATACATTTCTTGATTCAAAATCTTTCCATCAATCAACATTGTCTATGGTTTCAATAAACCAAGATCCTCCAAGTGGGGAACCTCCAAGTGGGGAACCTCCAAGTGGTGGACATCCAAGTACAAGTTCTTCAATATCTTTCCCCCTATTACCACAATCTTCCTCGATGTATTCTATGGATTCAATACCACAATTAACATCTTCTACTTCAAATCAATCATTATCAGATTCTCCAAGTTCCTTGCCACAACGTCATGTACCTCATATTCCTCATCATCATCATCCAGGAGTTATGGCAACTCCAAGAAGAGTAGGAAGAAAACATTCAAGTTCAATTTCATCAGCAGTAGCTCCTCAATTCAATACTCCTTTAAATGCATCCCAATCACCTATACTTACTACAAGTAGAATTACCAAAACACCACACAATAAACCAAATGGTCATACTCGATCGAGATCTCGAGTTTCTGTTGATCTTAAGAATAGTGCTAATCCTTTTTATACACCTTCTCAACAACTGTTTTTATCAGTGACTGAAGATACTGGAACTCCCTTGTTGACACCTACAGGAAGTTCAAAACGAACTGGAAAGATAAGAACAAGTACTTCAGGAACTTTCTTTAGTCCATTGAATGAAAGTAGTACAGTACATTCTTCTTTAGATACAATTGAAGTTCTTGAAGATGATGCTTTGAAGCAATTACGTAAAGCTAGATCATTTAGTAGTATTCTGAAAAAGAAATCTAATCAATTTGCTCAACCCCCACCACCACCACAACAACAACAACAATTGTTATTCGCAGAAGATTTATCTATTCGACTTGAAAATGAAATTAATCCTGATACTACATTAACAAATTCGGAAAAACTTTCTACAACATCTTCAACGCCAGTATTTTATAATGAAATTCCTGGATCTAATATTAACTATGAAACATCAATACGATCATTACTGGTTCCAAGTAGTGCTACAAGTATAGTTCCCACTGCAAATAGTTCAGGAATTGATTTATTGCTGCCCCAATTTGATAATTCGCGACCATCACCTTTCCCTATACAAGGTAATAAATCATTTACCAGAACAAATGCATTTGTTAAGTCATATCCTGCATCAATTGATCTTGCTACAATTGCAAACTCTCATTATCAAGCAGCAAATGGAGGATTGCTTCCACCCATGGCAACATTCACAATACATCGTAATGAAGAAGATTCTGATGAAGAAGATCAGGAATTACGTAAACCATCACGACATAATAATTCACAAGAAGAAGAAGAAGATGATGATACAACAGTTACATTGCCTATTCCACAAGATCTTGAAATTACTATCCCGGTAGTGAGAAATAATCGATCAGAAAAGAATCAAGATAAAGTTGACCCTAAAAAGAGACATAAATGTCCAATTTGTGAATCTAGATTCCAAAGACCAGAACATGTTAAACGTCATATGAAGAGTCATTCCCTGGAGAAACCATTTCAATGTGATGAACCAGATTGTGGGAAACGATTTAATAGAAAGGATAATTTAAAGGCGCATTTGAAGAAGATTCATGGGAAACAAGTGTAGCTTTATCTCGATTTATCAAGTAACAGCGAGATAAAACAAGTACTTACATACTTTACTTACTTTACTTACTTCACATACACTTACGACAATATATATTAGACACTTTTATTTAATATACAGACAATGGACTTATTTACTAGCTCTTACAACTTCATCAATTGCATTACAGAAATAATCAACATTATCTTCATTCAATCCTGCAATATTAACTCTACCCATACTTGTAGAATAAACATTATGATTTGTAATAAGTCTATTATTTTGTTCTTCAGTTAATCCACTAAACCAAAATAAACCAGTTTGTTCAACAACATTTGACCAATCTCCAGGAGTACCTAATTTTGTTAATTTAGCAAAAACTTTTTGTCTTAAACTTTGTAATCTATATCTAACTTGTTTAACATCTTGATGCCATTGTTGTAATAACGATTCATCTTCAAAAATAATCAGGGCTAATCTTGCTCCATATGCTGGTGCAAATGAACATTCATGTCTAAACATAGCAGTCAATGTAGATTGAGCATGAGGAACAAAGGATTTATCTTGAACGACAACATGAACACACCCAACACGTTCACTATATAATCCCATATTCTTGGAGAAAGATTGACAAACAACAAAATCAAGCCCTTGTTCATACATGTGTCTTATAGGAAATGCATCTAAATCCTTATCACCGGAAGCAAAACCCTGGTAAGCAATATCCATCATAGGTAATAATTCACGTTGTTTCATAATGGTGGTTATTTGAATCCATTGATCTTGAGTGAAATCTGCTCCAGTTGGATTATGACAACATGCTTGTAACAAGAAAATTGTATCTTTAGGAGCAGTAGTTAATGCTTCAATACAACTTTCAAAATCAAGTCTTTTAGTTGTTTCATTATAATATTGGAATGTCTTGACATTACTACCAATATGTTCAATCATAGGAATATAATTTTGCCAAGATGGCAAACCCAAGTAGTAGTTTTTGTATCCTGCTTCCTTATAAAGTAAAAGACCTATATGAATAGCACCAGTTCCGGAAATTGTTTGTAAGGAAGCAATCTTACCTTGTGCTACAATATCGTCACCAAATATAACTCTTTGAGCACCACGAACAAAGCTAGGAATACCTGACATTTGAGTATAATTATGACCAGGATCATTTTCATATAATTGTTGTTTAGCTTTAGCAATCAGAGGGAATAAATAAGAACTTCCTAATTGATCTTTATAAACACCAATAGCAACTTCAATTTTGTTTGGAGAAGTATCCGAACCATAAGCAGCCATGGTTTTCATGATTGGATCAGGTTCTTCACGAAGAAGGGAAGAAAATTTACAACTGACTGTCATTATAGTTTCTCTGCTATAATCTATTAATTTGAATAAAACAAATAAAAACTTTAAAGTGTCAATTTATACAAAGTAAAAGGGTACTCCCTCTGACTCAAAACTGTGGAAAGTTGAAAATTTTCCTCAACCGTTAGCAACCGGTGCGGCTCACACTTCACAGCTCACGGCTCGTGGCTCGCTTTATTCTTGTCTTTTACTGTACCGAGAAATGCCGTACGGGGTTAGCCTTAAATTACCCCATGTTTTCTCCACCACCTATATAGTTAAAATTTCTTGACATACCTTAAGTAAATCGGTTACTTTGTCAACATTTTCAAATACTGTATAGGTTGTAGCAGCTATGAATTTACTATTATTAATTAACACTTGATTTATTCCTGAGTCGGAATTCATTTGTTTTGCCAATTGTGGTAATAATTGTTGAAAAAAACTTGTTAATTGTTGAATATGGTCAATATAAGGTGGGATTTTGTTTTCTAACACCATTTGATTCAAAACGGCAATTGCTTTTAATTTTTCAAGAATATTCTCGATTGAAGTGGTTGATATTGGTGACATAGCATTGTTGATTAGTTTAGGCAAGAGCGAAGTGGTTGAATTGTTGGGATGCAAGAGTAAGTATTGAATTTCTTGAGTATTATCATATTCACATACTAATTCCCAGAGTTTTGGTAATTCATTAATAACTTGTGGGTTCAATTTAATTATTTTCTTTAATAATCGACAATGTAAATTTGACACTTCTTGGTAATATCTTGAATTATCTAATGCAATTTTCGTAATTGCCATTAATTTAGTCTCATAGTCCAAGATATATTTCACGTTTTCTTGGTTTAATAGTTTTATCAACATATGAACAGCTTGGATTTGAACAACGTCAGTAATTTCCCAATTAAAGAATAATTTGAATAATTGATTCATACCAATATTTGATTCAATGGCGTTGATTACTTGTTTGTAAGAGTCTTGACTTTCAATTTCATTTCCTATAGTAATACAACATCCAGCAACTATATAACTATCTTTATTAGATAAATTATCAAACGCAAGTAAAATACAATCACTATTTGCTAATTCACTAATTAATACAAATAATTTCCGTTTAATACTGGTGAATTCAATTTGAGGAATTAATTGAATTACTTGTGTGAATGAGGTAGTTCCTGGTCTGGACATCGCGACAAGATCACAAATTGTAGAAGATATATCTTCTTCTGTATCTGGAAGATAATCCAAACATCTATTGATAAATTGGTAGTCATTATCATACAAATCTTGATCATGGAGTAATTCAATAATTACATCAAATAAACTATCAACATCGTTAATATTCTCCTTAGTAATCAACTCATACAATCTACTAGCAATATTCAATTTTTGGAAATATTTCAAATATTCCAGTTTATGTTCAGTTTCATAAATAAATTGAGATAATAATATACCAACTCGCTCACCATCCACTAATACACATTGCCAAAATTGATTGACAATTGGAATATCTTGTGTAAAGAAATCTCGATTTGGATCATTATTAGCTAATATATTAATCACTACTCTTGTTGTATCCATATATAGTGAATCATCTTTTAAAAACTTATTAAACTGAATGAGTAATTGACCAAGATTCTCCTGAAGTAGAGAAGATTCTCGATTGTTTGACTCACGCAATAAATTGCCTAATTCGCAAAGAGAACTTTTAATTTCAGTTTCGCTAACAATATTTTCAATTAATTGATTCATCAAAAATTGTTGTTCCTTTGATATTCTTTGAAATTTTACACACAAATAAAAAAAACTTAATCTGTTGTTGATAGTTGTTGGTTTAACAAGAATTATCAACACTTTTTTACATGTATTTTTTTTACTACAATTTACTACAATTTATCAAACAACTCGTACAACATCTCTACACTCTTCTACTATCCTTTTTTTTATTTCTATCTATCTCTATTACATTTCAAATAACTTTTCTCCTGATTTTAATCCCAAAATAAACCTTACATCAATACAAAGACTCAAACTATGCAACATTGGTAATAGATTTAATAAATCACGATCAGTTTGATCATTAACCCAACCTTCAATACTTACGGCATTTTGTTCATGTAATGAATAACTTATAGGAGAATTATCTAATATTAATACATTTTTTAATTCTTCATCTCTAATAAATTTTGAAAGATCCTTAATATATCCAACTCCAGGGCGATAAGTACAATCATTTCTATAATATCGTTTCAGAAAAATCTTGGGCAGAAATGGAACATCTTCTGAACTAGTATATTTATGCTTTTGTTTACGAGAATCTATTATATCTGATTCAAGCCAATTTATTATAGGGTCAGCATATTCTTTAACACTTGCTGTAAATATTTGCAATTCAAACCATTTGGAAATTTCTTGCAAGAAATAATCACAATAAGGTCGTTTATGAACATAATATAATGAACTTATATTATTTAATGTAATTTCAATCATTTTTGAATGTGATGATGTAAATGATCTTGGTGAACCTTTTGAAAGAGAATGAATTAAAGTTTCATCTAAATCAAGAATAAGAATTTTTTTCTTTCTAGGACGTTCAGGATTCCTTGACAAAGGGTAAAGTCGTTGTGGTGGTGGTATAAGATATTTTGATGTTGATGTGGGTGATTTTATTGTATTGGATATTATAGTTTGTTGTTTTAAAAATTCTGTTTGTTCGTCATAATCTTCCACATCTGAAGGTGGCGTGGGCTGTTTGGAAGGCAATGCTCGTGTAACTAAGGGATCTTCTTCCAGTGATTCTTCAAGTATTTGTTCCTGAACTTGATCGTTTTTCTCCTTCTTGGGGAATCCCAATTGCTGGGCTATTTTTCTGAATGGAAATGTAATTGCCATATAAACAAACAATCCAGGTTTAATAATTAAATAATTGGGAAAGAAAAAAAGAATATCATAAACAGTAGCCATAACTGTATAAAATACCAGTACTGGCATATCAATATCTTGTTGATTTTTCTTTTGCTCTCCTTGTTCCCCTTGCTCCTCTTGCTCCCCTTGTTCTTCCTTTACTAAATTAATCGAATTATCAAATTCAAATTCTTCTTCTTCTTCAAGTTCCAACTCATCCTTTTCTATAGGGACATCAAGCTTACTTTCATCCTCTTTCTCTATTATTGTATCTTCGATTATAGTTTCTGTTGGGTCATATATGGATTTTTTAGGGATGATGTTGTCTATTGAATTAACAAGGATTTTAATTGAGTTCATCAGGTAGTAATGTATATCTGAACTTGTGTTATGTATAAGTATATGTATATGTTTATGTGTATTAGTAGTGTGAAACTCCTTGCTAAAGACAAAAAGTATCAATAGATAATCCCAAGAAACAACGTGTAGATTCTTTGATTTCCCTACAAAAAAAATAATGGATTAAAAATAACCGTAAAAACAAGTCCATGTGTGTGTGTGTTTTTGTTGTGCGAGAGAAAGGAAGGAAAAAAACCGACCGGGAAAATGTCGTGGTGGCGGTATGTGTGGGGGAAGGGAGGGATTAAAGGAGCAAAAGTGGAAGGAGATACCGCAAGAAAACCATATGTCGTTGTTGTGAAAAATGTCGTGTTGTGTCTCCAAACCCATCGTAGTTTCCTTTGTTGGGTGCGAAAAAAAGAAACGGTAAATGCAACAATAACAAGAGTTGATGTATCTTTAACCAGCAACGGTGCTAAGAAATCTACTAAGATCTTGTAGAGCCGCTCAAATAAGTATATATAATACAACATACATCGATTCCATGAAAGTATGACCCCAACTCTTATACTTCAAGCTTAATCAGGTAAATACAAGAGAAAGATTTTCTTTTTTTTTGTTGGATCATAATTTCCCGCAACATCCCAATTCTTTTTTTGGAATTTTGGGTATTGGACGCAGGATGACCCATTTAATTTGTGTGTTCTTTGTGCTTTGCCCATTATTAGTTTAAACAAGTTTATTTCTTTTTGTTTTTTAGAGCCCTATCAAATCAGATGTAAGTCAGCCTAAACTTTACACATTGAGCTTATTGTTCAATATTTACACCTCGACTTAAGTTGGGATGCGACACAAGTTAAAAACCTTGGCCAAACCAGCGATTTTACTCCACAGAATGTGACTTTATTTTTCTTGGTATACATTTGCAGCCAAGCTTTCATGTATAAATCTATATATTTTCTATTTTTTAGTAGCATTATTAATGAAATTTTGAAACATGTTTGTTATATATGAAACATTGCTGTTTATTCTATTATTATCATCATTTAAAATTGCATTAGTTAATTTCTTTAAATCAATTAAATCCCCAGGATTTACTTCATCATATTCATCTTCTTTATATTTGACATCATCATCCTCTTCTTCTTCTTGTTCTTCGTCGTCTTCTTCATCATCTTCATATCCACTATTTTCATCATCTATTACTTGGGTATCAATTCGGAAATTCTTCAGTAAATTCTTACGAACTTCTCTCATTACATTAACATCAAAATCATGCATGACTTCACCGTCCATTAATTCATCCTCATCTTCCTCATCTTCCTCGGGTTTAATCAACTTCAACTGATTCGTGTTATAACTCTTGCAATATTTACATTTCAATCCAAGAACATGATAACTACAATTGCTTTTCCCCTTACAATCATTGCAACTAATAATGCATCGCCAAGAATTATATGGTGGAGGTAATGGACTTTGCATTACTTCTTGATCTAATAATCTAAATTGAGTTTCCACATTAACAATGGTTTTTTTACAAATGGGACACTTATAACTATGAGTAATTAATTCATCATAACAATGTTGATGAATTGAATGACCACATTTCATAAATACAACTTTTTGAACCAGGGTAAATAAATATTCATTACAAATGGTACAATTACAATGAGTAGTATTGGTAACACATTTATGTTTATCCGAAAGGTCAATTGAAAGACAAACATTACAGGTATCACAATGGAAATAATCTTTACCTAATCCAAGACCTAATCGACATATACCACATTTATCACAATGATAAATTTCTTTTGTGGGATCATTATCATATAATACACATTTTCGACAAAAATAATTGGCGAGCTCTTCTTCACAATTAATACAATAATTTGTATCTGGTACTTGTGGAGTTTGACATTTCATACATAGGATATGTTTAACTTCAGTACGAATTAATTTATGATCAGTTATTTCATTATCATGACAAAATCTACAGGGGAACCATTTAAGACATGTGGGACATTCGAGTTTACAATTTCGATGATAATGATGACATCCTAATATGGTATTGAATGGTGGATCATTATATCTAGGGATGGTATCTTCGGCAGTAAGAACTACATTGTCTTCGTCGTAGTCTTCGTCGTAGTCTTCGTCGTCGTCTTCCATTTGTTCCTCTTCTAATTCTGGTTGTTCTTCCATTTCATCCTCTTCTTCTAACTTGTCTAATCCATCACTACCATTAATAACCAATTTTTGTTTCCTTAATGGACGCAATAATTGTTTATTTTCTAACGTCAACTTTTCATTAACATATTTATAATAATTCCCCATCATTAATTTAGTCACTAATTTATTCTTTGATTTTTCATCAATACTATCTAAATTTTGAATACGTTGAATCTTGTTTCTTAACACACTCTCTTCACCAAAATCGTTTATTGAACTTAATTCAGTTAACTCTCTAATTTCTTCGATAGTTAATCCATCTATATCACTAGTTACAGATGTACCTTCACCACTATCTTCTCCTGATAAATCACTCATAAACTTACATCCTCCTTGCCGTTTACGATACAGAATCATAGACAGTCCTTTTCTAATTTCTGGTTTCACAATTTCATTAATTAAAGGCTGGCTTTTATTAACAATTTCACCAACACCAACTGGTTCAATATCTTCTTGGGCTTCTTCATATTCATCTTCATCAATTTCACTTTCATCATCAGCAGGTAAAAAAATAGTTTCATGAATCATATCTGTCAATGGTTGTAATCTATCGATAGCAGTAGTTATATTAACTCCTAATTTCAAATCATTAAGAAATTTATTCATTTGAATTCTTGTGGATAACACGGTTTTTATACTATCCAACATAGTCTTATCTTCAACATGTTCTTCCTGTTGATCATTATTAGCGCCTGTTCGATAATAATTTGATACATATTTTGAGAATTCTTTAGAAAAATCTTGAATCTTCAGAAATTCAAAATTTGGCATTGACATTAATGTTTCACCCCATGATGAAATTGAAGTTAAATTTGGTAAATTTAATTTCCCAACTTGGTCTAAATCAGCTGTCATCAGATCTATTGAAGAGTCACTTAATGAATCATCACTATCATGGTCTATAGGAACTGGATTATGTCTATGTCGTGGTGGATCAACACTTGTCATAGTGGGGGGAGGGAGGTCTTGAGCTCGCGGGGTTGTTTTTTTCTTGGTTCTTCAAAAGTTGTTTGGATAGTGGATTGTAGAGGGTGTGAAAAGGTAGTGTCAATTGTTAAATTGTGAGATTTTCTCTTGTTGATGCGGTGAAATCCATTCACTTTCTTTGAACTTGAATTTCCTCAACAATTATAAAAGTTGGTGATATGTAATTAAGCGTGTGATTTTTTTTTTTTAACTGCGACATTTTTTTAGTAACTCTGATGTATAGCACATATACAACACACAAGTATGAGAATACCGAAAGATATAATAGTTCCTCCAAAAGAGATTAAGGAAACTATAGATAAAACTATATCATATGTAATCAAGAATGGTAAATCATTTGAAGAAAGATTGTTGAATAATAACAAGGATAATAAATTTGATTTTATCCTTAAAGATAATCCTCATCATTCATATTATACTTGGAAATTATCCCTTGAAACACCAAAGGAACAAGATGAAACTACCCCATCTGAAGATATAATCATTGATAAACCTCAAGAATTAGAATTCTTAGTTGATTTACCTCCTATTTCTGCTCATGATCTTGATATCATCAAAACTACAGCATTATATATTGCTCATAACGGAAATGAAAGGATTGCTAGTTTACTACAATATGAAACTAAACTTAATAATCGAGCGCAATTCGAATTCTTAAACACTACCCATTCATTACACAAGTTATTCCAAACCTATGTTACACAATATAAAAAGGTGATACAATTATTCACCAGCG
Source organism: Spathaspora arborariae UFMG-19.1A (assembly GCA_000497715.1). Taxonomy (NCBI): domain Eukaryota; kingdom Fungi; phylum Ascomycota; class Pichiomycetes; order Serinales; family Debaryomycetaceae; genus Spathaspora; species Spathaspora arborariae. Next base: position 68,755 of record KI547145.1, read on the forward strand.
ATGAGGAACAACTACCTAAACTTACAAATAAATTCGATATCTTAACTACAGCATATGATAGAGCACAATATATATCACAAAATAAAGTAAAGGAAAAGAATCAAGAACAACGTAAACAGGAGCAAAAACTTCATTATGCTCTGATTGATTGGCAAGATTTTGTTTTAGTTGGGAAAATTGAATTTGATGCAATTGATGAAGTTCAAGAATTAAGCGTGCCTTTAACTCGAGAAGAGTTGATTACTCGATCACTTGAATCTAAGAGTAGAGGTATTGAATTATCCAAGGTCTCGGCGGAAGCTGTTTCTGAACCAGAAGAGGGTGTCAAAGAGAATGTCAAAGAGGGTGTCAAAGAGGATGGTGTATCTGTCCCTGGTCCATTTAAAGGAATGAAGATTAAAGCAGCAGGTGCATCTCGATTAAAAAAACCAATCACTCAATCTCGAGAAACAAATATCAAATGTCCAATTACAGGAAAACTAATCGCTGAATCGGAATTCGATAATCATTTGAAATCATTATTAAGAGATCCAAGATATAAACAAGAGCAAGAAAATTATATAAGAAAAAACTTCACTTATGCTTCAAATATAACTACTGATCAAGTATATGAAAATATTAAACGATTAGTTAGAAAGAGAAGTAGTGATGAGACAACTAATGGTAAACGGAAAAACTTAAAATAAATAGATAATGTATAATAATGTATCGGACTTTTTTTTAATTAACCGTAATTTTTTATATTAAAATAAAAATATGAAAAAGAGAATAAACAAGTTTGTACTATAAAACAAAGTATTTTACATTTAAGCCTTTAAAGATTCAGCTCTCTTCTTCTTAATTTCAGCCTTTTCTTCTTTACGTTCATGTAATCTCTTGGCTAATAATTGAGCGTATTCAGCAGCAGCATCTCTTTGTTGTTGAGCATTCTTGACCTTTTGAGCCTTTAATGCTCTCTTTCTTTGTAAAGTTTGTGGAGTAACCAATCTTTGGATCTTTGGAGCCTTGGTGTAAGTCTTGTCACCCTTGGTAACTTCACGTCTAACAACAAATTGTCTAACGTCATCTTCCTTGGTTAAACCAAAGAATTTTCTAATATGGTTAGCTCTCTTTGGACCTAATCTCTTAGCAGTGGTGGTATCAGTTAAACCTTCAATTTCAGAATCACCTTGCTTGACAATAGATAAAGCTAAAACAGCTAAATCTTGACCAACAATACAACCTCTAACGGATTTTCTCTTACGTTCACCAGTTCTTCTTGGTCTGTAACAAGAATGACCCTTGGCTAATAATAACTTAACTCTGGTTGGGTGTAAAACACCTTGTTTCATTGGGAAACCTTGTTTGTCGTTACCACCAGTGATCTTGAAGATGTAACCCTTGAATTCATCACCAACAGAGTCACCCTTGACTTCTTGGCCCATTCTCTTTTCGTAAAAGACACGTAATTTGTGTTCGTCATCAATTTCGATACATTTTTGAGTACCGTTGGCTGGGTAAGAGATGTTTAACTAGATAGAATGTTAGTAAGATATTCTTGGTATCTCTTTCTAATCGCTATTCTCCTGACATTATCTTGTTATTTCTGAAGTATGACATAGGTTGCCTTGTGTTCTTAAACGTGGTATATATCGAAATTAAATAGTAGAATAATCTTGTTGTAGTTGTATGAAAGTGTTTTTTGACTGATTATAGGTTGTTTTATTTCATATATGACATTTCTTCTATGTTTCTAAAATTTTTCACTTGTATCTATATTCCTTCAACAGTTAATTCCCACGATACATCATTTATGTAATGATACGGAGAGTGCGATAGTAAGGATCATGGTCTAATGATCTCACATACCTTCATATTGGATCTATATGGTTGTTTCTATGCCCTTTGAATTGAAGAGAAAATTGAAAAGAGTTTTTTTATGATTGAAAGAAAACCTTCAAAAAAAATTTCCTACTGATTGTTCCAGTAGGTGAGTGTGTCGCACCGAAAAAAAAAGAAAAAAAAAGAAAATTGTATTGAAGATTGGATGTATTGAACCTTTTTTTTTCAGTTTTGCGTGTATACTTTATTAATGTGTGAAGAGTGTAAATGAGTGCGCACTAAGTAAGGACAACTGAAAGAATGTTCTATTTTTCATATATGCAGGTGTATTCTCACGTGCTTTAGGGTTGTAGCCCTAAATATTGTAGTTGCCGATTATTTGTGTATAACTTACTAAATATATATTAACACTTGCCTTTAAATAGTATCCAATATTCGTTGGACAAGGATTTTACAGTGGTTCTCTTTTATATTGTATAAGAGCTTAATGTCATTGATCTATTGATTTCAGGTGTTACTGTAATTCCTCTCTATCATGAAACATTGATTGAGTATCTCAAGTTTTTGCAACCAATAACTACAAAAGTCATCATAAACCGAATTTCTATAAAATTTGAAAAATATAAAACTATATATTACAAAAGAATAAAATAAAACTTACCTCATTTACCAACTTTATGATCAATTGTGCTTCCTGCTGTTGTCGGATTCGTGCCAGTATCATCCAGTCTCCCACTAGTCCCTTGTCCAGTTCCTGATTGTACATGATATATCGCGGGGGATAAATTCCCATCTGCTTTCATTCCCAGACCAGGTTTATTATTTCCTGAGTTGGGGAAATTAGTTGGTGGTCCAGCACTTGTGCTTGTTAATGGTAACATATTTATGAAGTATGGTGGCATATGAGACGTTGTAGGTGTGGTTCCTGATGGCCAATCTTGTGGACCAAGAAAGTTTGAAGGGGATGGGAAGGGAAACATATCATTAACGTATCTTGATGGAAGTGCAGAAAGTGGTGTTTGTTCTCCATTATTGAATTGAGTGGTTATTCCAGTAGGTGGTCGGAAACGGATTGCTGATTCAGGCTGGGCAACTTGATTTGATGTTTGATTCTGTTGATCTTGTCCCAGATGTTGCTGTTGTTGTTGCTGCTGTTGTTGTGGAGATTGTTGCTGTTGTGGAGGGGGTGGTTGATGGAATTGTTGAAATTGCTGCAGTTGTTGTTGTTGTTGTTGTTGTTGTTGTTGTAATTGTTGATTCATTTGATTAAAAATAGGGGTCGGTAACATGGCACCTCCATATTGACCTCCTCCTGGACTCAGAGAATGCATACCGAAATAAATAGATGCACTAGGATTTGATGACGAATTAGGTAATGGAGGGGCGCTTGCACTTGCTGGAGAATTAGTTTCCGATTTAGATTGAATTGGTAAAGGTAAAGTTGGTTTCTTGGTGTCGGGTGAACGAAATGATGAATATTGAGGGAATTTCGGTGTTGGTGTAGGAGGAGCTACGTTGGATGACAGATTATCATTTTGTTTAAGTTTTGAATTATCATCACCAGATAATGATGTATTTTGCAAATTTGATTCTATTGCTGTGATTGTTCTTGCTGTATCTCCACTTTTATCGCTACCACTAACAATATTATTTGAAGTTGTGTTACTATTTGTTCTTTTATGACCCTTGGCATCGGTTGGAATTTGTACTCGTAAAACCGGTCTTTGTGACGAAGCTTCTTCTCGTTTGATAGGTGCTAATGAAGGTGTTTTTGGTCTGCTATCGTCTTCAGTATGAAATGTTTTTGGATTGCTGAAAGATGGCATAGTATGAAGTGCTGAAATATGTGGTGGAGGTGGTGGTGGTGGAGGTCTTGTACTATTAAACACTTTAGAATTTTTCGATTTATTAATAGTCAGATAAGTTAACTCACTATAAGATCTCTTGTGACGCTTTGGTTGCGGAGAATCACTATCATAATCTGAGTCCTCGTCAACATCGACATCCATATCATGATTCGATGAGATTTCAACCCCCACAATTGCTCCTGATTTTTTCGTCAATGGATCTTTTACATGTTTCTTTTTCTTATAGTTTGAATAATTTTCAGGAGATTTGGATTCATGAGGTTTTTTATTGGCTTTAATATTTGAAGTATATGTCTTAAATAAATCTTGAGTATCCACAGTAGAGAATTCATATATTTTATTATTATTACCAACAATTACCACAGCAAGGTCTACATGACATAGTATAGCCAATTCATATGCTTTTTTAAATAAACCAGCTTTTCGTTTAACAAAAGTTACTGTGCGATTTCTATCATCGGTTAAGGGCTGAATTTCAATTTTCCTTCTCCCCATATTGAATTTTTATATAACCTGATGCAATATAGATATATATATTTGGAAAAAAAAACTCAAAAAAAGGGGGGGTTGATTAATAATAACTAATTAAGAATGTAGTTATAGATGGATTGTGTAATTTATTGAAAATCTGAATTGAATATTACTCTTCCACACAATACAAATTTAGGTTATTTACTTTAAATGACTTTTTTTTTCCGGTTTCTTTGTGTGGTCCCCTCTGACTATGTACTGACTTTTTTTTTTTAAGAAAAAAAAATTATTTCTTTTTTTGTTTGTCCCCCTGAACTTTAGTGTGATGAACTTAAGGGTAAAAATTATGATCTAAAACAATAAGTTACCCCACCACGTGACAAATTGTATTTACAATTTGATGGTGAAAAACTTATTCAATCTCGTTTCAAAACGGTAAATGCTATTCGCTTATTCAATTGAACTAATAATGTCACTCGAAACAAACAATTATTTGACGAATTTTATGTGTAAATTGATTTTATTCTCAAGAAGAATTACTTTCGTTTTTTTTTCTGAATGGTGTTTTTTTTTGTCTTGTCTCTATACAGTAAATAGAACAAAAAAAACCGATGATGTAATGTCGTATTTGTTAACTCAACGTTATAGATACCAGTAAAGAAATATAAGGAATAAAAACTCAAGAGTGAGTAAAGAAATGCAAGGAACAAACACTCAAGAGTGATGTGATTAGAGAGTTAATAAGTTTCTGTGAATATCTCAAGAATAAAGAACAATTCCAAGTATTTATATTACTTATTTTTGGAGTTGAAGAAAAACTTCAAATGATTACTAAACATTACCAAAAGAAAGAAGAATACAAAAATTTTTACTTTAGTCGTCAAATAAAACAAGGTGGATATTGAATAGATGAACTTTAAACAATGTCCAATTATCGGAGATCATTGTTCTGGTTAATTCCTTTTTCGTGGATGTTTTGTGGTTTACGATGTTTCTAAATTTAGAAACATAAATATCAACTCTTTTTTTCTTTTTCTTTTTTTGTTTCTCTCTCTTGGATGGAAATAGAGTCAAGAATCTTAAAGTGTGTCACATTATATAGGAAGTTATTTGTCTAACGAAAATAAATTCAACCGATTTAGCTATTTAAATCGTCCGAGTTTACATCTAATTATGTATAACCATGTAACATACTATTAAAATGTTTTGTTTGATCTTAATGACCTACTTTTGATATTTGCAGCAATGTACATTTAGTTTGAGTAAACCTCGATGCTTATCAAACATTTAACAGTCTTCTCATTAAATAATAGTCAGGTTTGATTGTTTTCCCATTTCTTAACGTTTTATCTTGTGGAGAAGACTGTGTCAATTTATATCCTAACTTTCTGTACCAATTCAAAGCAACTGGATTATCAGTAAACACAGTTAATCCAGTGCCTTCAAGATGCTTATATAAATCATGATTAGAATTTCTCAATTTTTCTGCTAACTTGTGAAACTCTTCCATTAATTTCCCACCTAAATATTGACATTGATATTCTTCTGTAAAATGGATCTCATATAAATAAAGAACTAAAACATTATCATCATCTAGACAAAGTTTAAAACATTCAAATCCCACCAATTCCTCTTTTCTTGTAAACCAAATATAAATTAATCCTGGTTCAGTTAATTCATCGTTCTTTTCTTCTTTCCATTCAACGCCTTTTATACGTAAATATAAAAGACCTAGATTATCATCAATAACATCTATGAAACGATCAATTAGTTCTTCAGGCGCATTGTGTGCTGGTTCACAATGGAATTCAAATTCTTCATCCAAATCAATTGGAAATATACGATTCAAACATAGATCTTCAGCAACAGTTTCCATCAAATCGAAATCTTCTTCATTGAATTCACTGAATTCTTCTCCATCTAATTCAAACTTAAAACTCATTGTGAGGGTGTGTTACTAGTGATGTAGACCAGGAAGTTCCAAAATGCTCTATTCGCGATATCTCGATGGATTGTCAGGACAGAGTTAAACAAATAATCTTTGTTAGTATGGAATGAAACAATGAGAATTTAAGAAGGAAAACGCTTCACCAACAGTTGAAATTGTCACGAGAATCAATTCCTTTCTTGGATAATGTAACCGTTTAAACTGAAAATATCTGGAGAGTAATATCACGACGCGTGTTTAAACTTTTCCTCCACAAAACCAAAACCAAAAAAAAAACATACATACATACATACATACATGTATGGACTGTTGTCAATAAATACCATAGTCACTGTCTTCACTTTCAAATGTATGAATCAACAACGATAATGGTCCTGCCGTCATCGTCTCCCACGCGAACTACGTGCTCGAGTCAGATTAATTCAAAATTTAGAAACAATACAGATATTCCAAGTTCTTCACCCCCTAGAAGTATACTTGAAGATTTACAACAAATCCAACATGATAGATCAATGAAATTGTTTCATCCACTATCTTCATCGCCAATTCGAGCGCAACAACCAGATAAATTCCAATCACAACTGTTACTGCTGCCGTTGAGCAAAACATATGAGCCCCGCAGTGTTAAAACAATCAATCGACATAATAAACAGGATATAATGCAAAAGACACGACAACAATATGTCCAGGAGAAATTACTAGTACAACGTGATAAGAAATTTTCTCAACAATATATCCTGGATCTTGTTCGGCAGTATGAAGAAGAATATAATCAAATAATGCAAGGGATAAATATAGATCAATTAATTGACGAAGAGAAAAATGTTAGTTATTCGGAAAATGAAGATTGGGAACAAGAGTATCAACGAGAATTGGAAGAGTTGGAGTTGGAAGAAGAACTAGAAATAGCTGAGTTATTAAATAGTTTGGAATTAAGTGATGTATCTGGTTAGTTTATAACTGTATTGTATATTGATTTGTTCTAGATTTTAATCTTTAAAGGGGTTTTAGTTGGTCAATATATCAAGGGATAGGTTGCTTAGATTGTTTAAATTTACACGTTAATAATCTGCTAATTCTTTGTTTAATATTTTGTGTTATTTGCGATTGATCTAGCCTCATTGAGAATTATTATTTGGAATTCCAGGTTGTGACTGGAAAAAAAAAATATTCTCATTATTATTTTATAGTTCGAGAAATTGTCATGGAAATCTATCTTTTTTGTTTATATTTTGTCCATTATCCTTCTCTTTCGCTTTAAACCTTATAGAAATCTTCAACTACACTAGCTTATAAAGTGTTATTACTTTAACTAACAATTCAAGTAAATCTTACAAACTTATCAACTACAAAAATGTCAAGACCAAGCCAAGAATTACCAGCCACACATGAACAAATTCCTCAAATCAGCATAGAAGGAAAGGCTATTACTACCCAACCAAAGCCTGTCAATGCTATGGAATTATCACAACCACAACAACAAGATCAAACCCTTAGTCCTCAGCAATATTCCAAGGACCATGAAAGCTCTTCTTCTGATACTGAATCGGAAATGATGGATGGTGCCAGTGGTTATTACAGGGAGCTGGACGAATGTAGTGAATTCGTTACAAGTTGCTGCACCTGTTTTGGGGCCCTTGATACATGTTTACCAAAGAACGGTGAAGGGTGTTTGACTTCTACTCTTACTTTCATTGGTAATATTTTATTCGGTTGTTGCAAGCGTTAAGTAGGGGCAAGGGAGGTTTATAGAAACATATATATATATTATTTACATCATACAAATTTTTACTCATTTTGCAGATTTATTACGTCTTTTTTTATTGTTGTTTATACGTAAAACATGGTTTCAGTTTGGATGCAACTACCAGGGAACATAACGCAAGAAAAAAAAAATTTTTTTTGACAGATGTCATCCAGAAGCTTAATTTTTTTTGGAGCATTAAAAACATACCACTTGTTTAATACATCTTTCTAGAGATCTATACAATAAAACTTTGGATGTAGCTAAATTTGGTAACTTTTACACTTCATTTTGGTATGTAGAATGAATATTGCTGAATTAACCCTTCTTTTTAGTGCTACCAAATTTGTTTTCATGATACGTAAAATTCAATGTTTCTTTTCTTAGATTGTTAAATCTTTAGTTATTTATCTTGTACTTTTTAAAAACCTAAGGGATTAGACCGAATTTTAGTGGCTTCCTGAATATAATTCTCTGTCCAAAAAACAACTCCTTTTTTTTTTGCAACAAAATCTTCAAATTGAGCGGCTATTCATTTTCAAAAAAAAAGGATTTATTCAATTAATAACTTTGTTTCATTATTGAGCATTGAACCATGCTGAATAAAGAATCACTAAGAGAAAATTCACGATTTGTCAAATCTACTAGTCCTGATAATTCATATAATGTCAATTCTCCTCAACGATCTGTTACAATTTCTCATCCAGTCAGCTCTGGTTCATATACACAAAGTGGTGGACAAGAAAATGATAATCCAACACAAACAAAATTAACAAAAGTCAATCCTTATAAGGTTACCCGCTCCCGATCAATCAATACTTTTAATGATTTTAGAAGAAGTTCAGAGATTTCTCCAATTGCCTTCACAAAACCTTTAACACTGGGACAATTAAATCAGGAACTTCCTCAATCACCTCAAGAAAAAGATAATACAGTTGCCAAATTTGCCAGAAATAGTATTGATGATGATAATGCTGAAACTCCAATTTCCTTTGGACAAAATTCTCTTAATATTCCTGCCTACTATTGTATGGATCAAAATGCTATTAATGAATCACCATTATCAACAGGATCTATCCCAGTTGCCAGGATTCTTGCCGATAATAATACTGCCTCAGCAACAAGAAATGCAACAGTTATATTCCGTAAGAAAAATAAATCCCCTTATGAATCAGATTATGATTTAAGTGAGATTTCTCCAATGTCTAATGAATCATCCCCTTTAAGACCTTTAAGAAAATCTACAACACAAGTATTTAAGTCCCCAATAAAGGAAGAAGGAATAGAAGAAATTGACCTTAATGATGACAAAGAAAAATCATATGGTCATTCTCCATTAGCAACAGTTTTACACCCACTTGTTTACAATACTAGTCCCTACAAGAAAACCATGTTCCAAGAAGAGGAAGAAATAACAAAAATGGATGACCAAAGTGATTCGTTTTCTAGACAGGCTTCAAATGGTAGTAGTAGTAAACTGTCTGGTATTAATTGGACGAGTGAGTTCCCTATTTTCCAAACAAAGGGTTTTCTTATTCTTTTCATTGCTTTAATGGTGATTATTATTTTATTACTTGTTGGTTTCATTCCAGCTGTTGTCATATTATCAAGGGGCACCAGAACAACAATTGATAATTATTTCTCCAATTCCAAGAACTTGCCTTATTTGAATGAATTATCCCAGAAATATTTTCCCTCGCCAATTGAGATAGTTCCCAACAAAACTAGAATTAATTCTATAGAAGGATTAAATGATGAGGTAAAGAATGATCTAGAAGTTGTTGGTTTAATGGATGTGGTTACAAATTTTATGTTTCAGGGAATTGCTTATTCACCAAATAATGTAATGGTACCAAATTGTGGATTTAGCAAAAAAGATGCAATGTTAGACTTGGCAAAATTATCAACCGTAACTACTAGAATTAGAAACTATGGAATGCAATGTAATCAAACAGAAATTATTCTTGATGCAATTGAATACATGAATCTTAATATAACTTTAGCAATGGGAGTTTGGATTAGTCTGAATAGTCTGATAAATAAAATGCAAATGGATATGATGAAAAGAATGATTGCAAAATACCCTAATCCTCTGAGATTAATTCATTCAATTTACATTGGTAATGAAGTTTTATTTAGACAGGATAAAACTAAAGAAGAATTAATTGAATATATTCATGATGCTAAAGATTTCCTTAAATTGATGCATATTAATGATATTCCAGTAGGGACTTCGGAACTAGGTTCATTAATTGATCGGGATCTTCTTCAAGCTTGTGATATTATTGGAGCTAATATCCATCCATTTTTCGGTGGTGTTCTTGTGGAAGATGCTGTTGATTGGATATTAGAGTTTCTTCATTATCAAATCGAACCATATAATGTAAGAAATATTCCCATTGTAATTACTGAAGTTGGATGGCCTAGTGGAGGAGGTAAATTCAAAGGAGCAATTGCAAGTCCCGCAAATTTGCAGTATTTTGTCAATGAATTCTTGTGTACTTTTAACAAAATGGGAATCGATTATTATTTCTTTGAGGCATTTGATGAACCTTGGAAGGAGATGTATAATGAAGGTAATCGTAGATGGGAAACGCATTGGGGTATATTTAATGCAGACAGGCTGAATAAATTTAATTTACAACGATCACCATGTCCATGAAAGTGGAGTTTATGGCTGGAGAGATTATATTTTGGGATTGCTTATTTATTTTTACTTGTATGATTGTATAGAATTTCAATTCATAGCTTTCTTGTTATTCTAATTATATAGTTTAATTCTTTTAATTGGAATTGAAATTTAAAAATTTTTTTGTATAAATTCTCCGAAATTCTCTTAAGAATTATCCTCTCAAAGATTCTTGTCAAAAAAAACCACAAGGTTGTTGAAATATTTTACATTATATCACAGAACAACAGCAATCAAACTTTAGCTATAAACTCAAAGATAGAACTTGGAAAATGGAGATTAAAAACCATTTTAACCGCTACCAAATGCCAATAATTCACATGACCTGAAAACAAATTTTCGAATTTTTTTTCAGGAAAAGGCAACTTGTCCGAGTGGTTAAGGAGAAAGATTAGAAATCTTTTGGGCTTTGCCCGCGCAGGTTCGAGTCCTGCAGTTGTCGTTATTTTTTTCTTTTTTGTTTCTTCTTTAAACCCATTTGTTTCATTGAATTAAAATCTAATAAATATTCTATAAAAGTTTTATGGAAAATGTCCCTTTCTCAAACCTATATATCCTTCAGGTGCTTGTGAAATATTCAACCATGTATCAGGTAATAATCCGGCTTCAATTCCTTGTTCACCTACACGATTTCCCCACCAGTTTAATTCATGAGGATGGAATTGCACTGTAAAGAATATTAGTAGTGCGCTAAATGCAACTCCGGCAGAAAGAGCACTTGTCAATATATAGTTATATTTTTCCCACCATAACAAATAATTCTTTTTGATTTTGTACATGAAAATGTAGGAAAGATAAAGCCCTCCTGTTAAATACAGTAGATTATACGGAGCATAATCTAAAAATCCACCAATTATAACAGTTGGTTGAAAATATCTTCGAATACTCTTGGGACCATTATTCTTAAACCAAACACAAGGAAACACCAATAATGCACCAAAAAGGAAACACCATTTAAGAATAGGGTACAATCCTCCAAATACTTTAGCAGGACCAATTTCTCCATATTGAATACTTGAAAAAAAGTAGGTGTTGGCTCCGGGACATTTTAATTTATCCTTTTGATTAGGACTACAAATATCAGAAACATTCCCCAATTGCCAGTTTGTCACTATTAAAGCAACTAGCACATTGAGCATTGTAGATATCAATTGTCCTTTGAAAATTGCCCTTGGTGGGATTTTGGCATAATGTGCAAGTTTCTGATCCGTGATATAATTACTAGCTTGACTATCGATATTATACCCAAAACTCTTTAATGTAATCAATGCAATTCCTGAATTAGGGATGGCATAACCTACAATCAATTCCACAAGGACATTCAATCCAAAAGTAAACCCAGTAACTGAAGCAATGGATGTTAATGGAATTAAAAACACAAAGTTAATCAATATAGTAAAGAAAATACCCCAAATGGGAGTTTCAGTAGGGTAGAAAATAACCACAGCAAGAGCAAACAATGTACTAATCACCAAGATAGACACAAACCACCAATCAGGAACATCTTCATATTTCGACATCATTTTACAATGGGGATCTTCGGCGTACCTTCCATATATATTTTCATGACTTTCAACTTTGTTAAATTTGAATGCTTCAACTAGAGAATGCCAAACATTGATAAAACTAGATTTCATAGATTCCCATTCAGTTATAAAATGATAAAGAATTGCAAATGGATAAAGACAAAAGTAAGCACCATATAATACCAAATTGGCCGCAGAAAAATAGGGCGGTCCAACTTCTTGATACTTTGCTTCGTCAAATAAGTTCTTTTCATTCAATATATCACGTACATTGTATACTTTAGCTTTATTATTGAATAATCTATTTGAGTTTATTGGAAGGTATCCAGTCCAGTTATTGTTTGTATAATAGACAATCAAAATGATGACAAATGCCATTACAGACCCGATATATCTGTTTGCATATGTATAAAATGGCACAGCCAAACATCCAGCAGAACCAAGAATATTCCAATCAAATGAAGGAATTGGGTTTAATCCCAAACCTATTCTAGAACCAGTCACATTAGTCAAGTGAATCAGGGATGGATCAATCCATGTAGGCCAATTAAACAAAGACAATGCAGTGAAAAAGTATGATGGAATCCAGTTATATGCAAAACTTAAAAGGAAAACAACCATGAAAAACGAATATCTTGAAATAGCCCAGCCATGAACAACATTGTTTTCATCTTCATTCATTAATGCTTTGTTAAGAGCAATAGTGGGTAAAATTGTGGGCCACAAGGCTTTACAGGGATAAACACAAACTTTCTTCATAATCAATGCAAATCCAAACCCAAGAAACTGAGTAGAAATTGTCAACAAAAATTGAAATGTCAACGATACCCATTTTAATCCATAAAACCTATCAAGCTTCATTACAACAATATTGTAGACCAGATATGGTGTACCTGCAGAACACAGATAGATAATTGTGCTTAACATCATTTCCTTGTACGTCCAGGGTCCAGTATTCAACTCGATTGAATATTTCCATATTCTAACAGTTTTTTTAGGAACAAATTTCTCCCATAGTTTTCCACTAGGTAACAACAATATTTGAATAGTATGAGCACCAAGTGAAATACTAGGCATTCTATGAACAAAAAATGTATTTATAATAGAACCAATAAAAGTCCAAAATAATCCTATAAAATAAACACGAAATGTCTCAACAGGTATATTCGGATCATCAAATGGTTCTGTAATGGCACGTATTTCAGGATAAGGTGAATGGAAGTGAATTAATGCAGCTTCTAGTCGAATTTGAAGAGACCAATCAACGACATTTAGATATGTTTTATTCTTGTATAAATTGACAAACTTTTCCAAAGTTTCAGATTTATCATTCACTCCTTCTGGGTTGGCAGGGATCATACTAACTAATCTTTCAAGTAATTGATAATCTTCACGAAGAAAGTTAACATCTCCATTATGCTCAGCTAGTGCATCCCTTACTATTTCGATAGCATCAGTAATAGATAATTCGTCTACTTTGGTGATCATATATTTGGTTTCTGGTGATAAATGAACTTGAGATAATGCAAACTCTGTACCATAAATCTCGTCACTGATAACACCCAATCGTAAAAGAATAAGTTGTAGTTGAGATTCAGTTAAGTTCCAATGCGGTTGTTCCAAAGGGATGGAGCTACCTGATCCAGTAGACTCCACATATGGAGTTAACTCTATATATTCATATCCTTTGGACATTTATGAAGAAAAGGGAACAACTGGACCCTTCGATAAGATTACGTGGAGAATATTTTTTTGTGGTGAAAATTTAGATAAAAAAAAGATTCAAGTGGTAGCGCATGTAAATCTTCACTGAAGAAACTATAAGAGAGAAGCTTTGTTTTTAACTGAGGGAATAAGGAACTAGGAATAAGAAATAGAAGATAAATTCAACTTCCATTTCAAATATAGGAAAGTAGAAGCGAGAGCTTCGGAAATCATCATAAACCCGAACTTGTCAACCTTATGATCAGAAGTTTTCAACACCGTCTCTATTCACAGAATAACAACTTGGAATTGAATCCTGGTAACAATTGGAAACAGCACAAGGCTACTTCATTAGTGCAACCTCAAAACAGTTTCAGTAGAAGGTTCTAGACTTGCTTTTGTTAAAAGAAGTGCAGATGACACTCTTCAACAATTGAAAAAAGAGGGGTGAGACTTAAATTTGATCATTCATTTACAGATATATTTGACTTAATTGTACTATTTAGTCGTTGTTTTTGTTTATAAAACATGTTAGTCACCATTGTTGCATACGGAGATAAATACTAAAGTGAAAAATTCCATTGTTCTCAGCCACACCGCCCTCATTGTTCTTGGAACAAAGATTGCGCAAAGACGCATTTATGACTAAGTATATCGATGGCAAATTATGGTTTATCATTGTAGCATGTGGAAGTAACAATCTAAGTATTGGTTAAAATCTAGGGGTACTAATGTAATTGAAAACTATATAAGGTGTGAAATTTGTCGTTTAATTGGAAATGAAAATCTTTTCTCATCACTACAAACAATGCAATTAAAACAATATTTATTATTAAGTTCCCTTATATCTACCATTTCTGGTGCTGCTTTAGGAAATAACGAAAATTTTGACGTTGGACCAGAGGTTCAAGCTACTTCTTTTACTCATTATGATCCACTTTCTGCTATACTGCCGCTTCCAACTGTTTCTTCAATCTCGATTATTCTGAGTGTAGAAACCACATCTGCTTCTGGTAAGGCTACTTCTGCTACTACTAAAGCTACTTCTGCTGCTTCTATTCACGTATATTCTGGTTTAGTAATTACTGGTTGTTTATTATCAGTTTTAATATCATAATGATAAATGTATAATTTATGCTTCAAATGCGATGTTCATGGAATAAAGTATAATTCAAAGATGGCTATTTAATATTGAATTTTGGAAGGGCTAAACATATTTTGGCATGTAATCCAAGAATATTAGTTCAAGGATGAACCTGATTATGTGATCTGAAACAGAGTTATTCTGATGGGCTGCAAAAAGTTCGTCTGCAGGTTAAATAGATCTTTAATTTAAATAAACGCGGTAATATATCTCAATACTTTTATTTTTTCTTCACCCCTTTTATATTTCTGAAAGGTATGTATTATCTTAGAAGTATCAAAAGTAAAAGTTGGACCTCTAGTCCAGAACGTGCTTCTCTTACTTATGCCTAAACACGAAATAGAAGCTAACACAAAGAACCCATTGGATCTACAAAATCTGACATATTATTCTTTTGGTTCAGTAAAAGAAACACAATAATGACAGTAAAATAAATTTAACATCTGTATAAACAGTTCATTAGAAGAAATCAAGCTAATAAAACAATTGTTTAACTTATAGAGATTTATACAAAGGATTGTTTACTCTAGAAATTAACCATAACAGATGCATCAATCATACTTACGATACAACCAAAATTAAAGAAGAGCTACCAAAACAATCAAGTTGTAAATATCCAGAAGTTAAAAACACATATAATGAAGAAGATATCATGCCAAGCAATTTCAAAATACTCAAATTAATGGTAGTGTGACAAATTACTCGTTAAATGCAAGAAAATATTTTTTTATGCAAGATTGCTATTTTACGACCCTTCAATCTTTTTTTTTGTGGTAAGAGAATTTCATCACTTCCTCTCCCCCAATTCATCGCTTTTTGACACCAGTGCTGTTTAACAAGGATCTGGACAATACTATTACCAGAACAATCTAAATTACCAAATCTAGCTGATAAAATCTTCAAGAATAGCAGTAGATAATTGCCAAGCACACCACACTTACTTGATTCTAGAACTAATTCATTTATATGCAGCATGGGAAAAAATAATTATGGATCTTACAGTTGGGAATAAATTTTATTTTTTCAAATTTGCTGAAAGGAGTGAAAAAAATGCCCCAAAGGAATATCGCCTTAAAAAGGGGGATAGCATATGAAGTTAGCAATCTTTTGTAATTTAAATAGTGGTTTTGCGCAATTTCTTTTAATTTCCACATTACTTCTCTTTTATTTATAACAAGTTTTACAAATATCATGAAGTTACAATCTTTAGCTTTATTATCTCTTACAGCAACCACCTTAGCTATCAACCTTGAACAAATTAGATTGATTAACGAGGATGAGTTAGTCATTCAAGATGCTCAATATGGGTTTCCAACTATTGTCCACGTAAATGAAGAAGATGGCCCAGTCAAAGAAATGAGAAAGAAAGCCAAGAAAAATGGAAAGAAGAACGATAATAAAACCAAAAACAAAAACAAAAAGGAAAAGAAAACTACTATTTCGACCATTGCTTCCACCACTTCATCCAAGAGCTCTCCAAGCAAGGCCACTACTACTAAGGCTCCATCGAAAACTACTACTTCCAAGAGTGAAACAACAACTGCTACTACTTCATCCAAGAAAGAAAAGTCAAGTTCTAAGAGTGAATCTCATACAGCTTCCATTACCAAGACTAACGGTGGTGATTCCATTGCTGTTTCTTATGGTGGACCACTTGCCCTCGCTTTAGGTTTATTATTGTAAGGTTTATATTTAAATATAGTTTCTCTTTTCTAGTAATTGACAGTTATTTTCTTTGAATGGTTTGAGAAGACACTTTTCATAATGAAGCTAGTTCTACCACTAGTCTCCCTAGAAGGATCCCTGTTAGAGAAAAAAGGATAGCAATAAAACTAATATTAGACATTACAAAGGGAGCCCACGTTTACTACAATAGAATGTAATATTTTTTAATTATTCATTACAAGGCTTAACGATACTTTTGTGAAACAAAACTGTTTGATCGCATATAAAGTCAAGCGACCAGAAGAAAGGGATGTGTTGGTTTCAAGAATACAACTCTTTATTCTTAATGGTGTAGGTTGATGTGCTTAATTTGTACAGAAACCAATAACGATGTAACCAGTGGTTATTTAGCGTTGAAAGTGAACAACACTGAACAGTGAACAACCATGAACTACAAAGAAATTGTGCCAATCAACATCCCTACCACTATACTATACTCCTAGAGCTGGAATGTTGACACGAAATAGATTGAGAAAGACCCAAAACTTCGAACGAAGGGTGAAAGTGAGAACAGATGAGAGAATTATACATATCAGCTTATTATGAATTTGAGTTTGAAAAAGAAAAAGTGATATCGATGTCCAATAATTTCCGAGCTTGAAGGCCGTTAATCCGTAACATTCATTTCAAAAGATACAGACAAAAGAAAAACTCCTGAAACATCCACTACTCAGTTCTTATTACCCATAATACTAGTTGTAAGTTGATCAACCGTTTGTCCGGGTGAGTCATCTTTTTCATGTCGCAAATTATACGACTAATGTCGTGGCCCACAACCGGGCCGTTTTCACGAGTAAATGAATCTAGTATGCGCGCGCACCCAAGTGAATCATAGTGTTTTTTTTTCTCATAATTTTGTGGGTCCCGTTAATCCAGTAGAAAAATTTTCTTTTCTCCGCCCTGAGTATATATAATTGATTCTATACCTTTTGTTTATTCTTTTAAAGTTCTAAATTTACACTAATGATGTTGAAAAGACCAGCAAACGTGTTTAGAACTTCAATTAGAACAAGAAGTTCTAGTTCAACTTCTGCCTTGGCATACAAAACTTTACATAGAAACCAAAAAAGACCTCCATTACCAACTATAGATACCCCAAGTTGGTCAGCAGACACTGCAGTTTCTTCAATCTTATATGAAACTCCTGTTCCTTCTAAAGCTCCAAGAAAGCAACATGTTTTGAATTGTTTGGTTCAAAATGAACCAGGTGTCTTATCTAGTGTTTCTAGTACATTAGCAGCCAGGGGATTTAACATCGATTCCTTAGTTGTTTGTAATACCGAAGTTAAAGATTTATCTCGTATGACTATTGTATTAAAAGGTCAAGATGGTGTCATTGAACAAGCAAGAAGACAAATTGAAGATTTGGTTCCAGTATATGCTGTTTTGGATTATACTAATGCTGAAATTATAAGAAGAGAATTATTATTGGCAAGAGTTTCTTTATTAGGACCAGAATATTTCCAAGAATTGATTGCTACTCATCAATTACAAGTTGATGATGCATCTTCAATTCCTGATTTAACTGCTGCAGAATCTGCTTATCATCCAAGTAATTTACCACCTTCAGAGGCTCTTAGACAAAAGCACCTTCATTTTAGTCATATTTCTGCTCTTACTGAACAATTTGGTGGTAAAGTTGTTGATATTTCTGATAGAAATGTTGTTGTTGAATTAAGTGCCAAACCTTCAAGAGTCAGTTCATTCATTACTTTATTACAACCATTTGGTATTTTGGAATTGGCCAGATCCGGTATGATGGCTTTACCAAGAACTCCTTTGGAAAGACACGAAGAAGATGAAGAACCAATTGATGCTGCTGATATTGTTGATGCTTCTCAATTACCACCAGGTTAAACAAAGAAGCAAGAAGAATATCACTAAAACTCTATTTATAAATAGTAAAACCAAATATATAAATACATGATAAATAGAACGTAGTAATATGAAATTGTTGGTGTTTATTACAAACCTATTTTATTACCAAGAATTTTATAATGTATAAATTTCTAATTCAAGGCACACAAAACTTCAATCCTTCTTGAGGTGTGATGTGTTGGAAAAATAAATCAAATTAATCCAGAAAGTGAATTGTTTCACGCTTGAGATCTATATAAGTTGTTTGGAATATAACAACTATAAAACAAAGCCCAATTGTTGATTCAGGACTGAAAACAAACCCCCACCCCACAAACAATCAGGGCCCCTATCCAATCCGACGAATTCGTTGGCGGAAATTGCACAGAAAAAAAGGGCGGAATTAGACATAGGCTTAGAATGCATAATCTAAGCTTTCCCAAAGTATCAACTGTCCCAAAGTATCAACTGTCCCAAAGTATCAACTGTCAACCAACAAAGTAATTCTGTATCCAAGTTCAAGTCCAGACTTTGCAAGATATATAAGAAAGCTAAGATATCCTAGTAGCAAAGGTTTGCATGAAAATTATCTAGTTAGACATATTCATTATTTCCTTATAGAGAATTACAATTCTTTTTCCTAGAGATTTCAATCGTTGAATGTCATATAAACAACAACATCTACTTCTTTTTTAATTCATACAATGACTAATAATCAAGTGAAGCAAGAACCAGGTCTAAATAGCATAAATTCAGGAACTTCTCTGACTAATCCTACGCCTCAACCAGTATCTCCTCAATATGGAATATTACCACCCAACCCACAACCACCACAACCACCACTACCACAACAACAACAACAGCAACCACCACAACAATCATTTGCTAAAGGTAGATATTACCAAGGTAATACTAATTATTCTCAACAATTTCCACCTCCAGGAATGCAACCTCAAGTATTTGCACAAGGTCCTGGTCCAAATCCAGGTCTAGCTCCCAATACTGGTATTTTTCAAAAACCCCAGTTACAACAACCTCAAGGTATGAATCCCCCTTTCCAACCTGGAATGCCTCCACGTCAAATGGGACATGATGGACAACCAATGATGCAACAACAACAACAACAACAACAACAACAACAACAACAACAACAACAACAACAACAGCAGCAACAACAATTACCTCCGGTTCCATTCAATCCCGGGTATCAGCTACAACAACCTGTTTTAGGAATTCCTCCTGTTTCATTAGAACAACATCCCAAAAAAAGACCTCATTCTCATGGATCTGAAACAACAAGAGCTACTGCAACATATCCTCGAAAAAGAGCATTAACTGCTTGTGATACTTGTCGATTAAAGAAAATTAAATGTGATAATGTACGTCCTCGTTGTGGATCATGTACCAAAAATGGAAATATGAATTGTCATTATCGTACCGATGATCAACAGAAGGATTATTCAAGTTATGATCCTGCTTCTTTGAATATTCTTTCTAAATTGGATATAATGTTGAAAGATATTAAGGATATTAAGTCCAACATAGGAATGGAAACAAAATCTGGAAGTACCAGCAAAGGAAGGTTTCAAGTTGATAAATGTATATGGGACATGTCAGTGACTTCAATCTTTAAATGGGGTTCATTTATTAATTTGTTAAAAAATACTCCTAGTGAAATTGAAAATATTCAAAAAACTTTAATTAATAATTATGATGAAGATTCAATCACGAGATTTGGTCAATCTACTTCGTTAATAGAAAGGTTTCAGAATATTAAACAATTGGACAAGTTTTTGTTCAACAATTTTTCAAATATTATAAACTCATTCTTTGTTAATTGTTATTCAAAAATCCCTGTTTTAGATACATTTGAATTTTTTGATACCCTTGAGAAATATCAATTAATTAGTGCAGAAATTCCAGAATTCTCATTTGTAACACTTATCGAGCTTTGTGATAGTTCCGATGAGACAATTTTACCTACAAAAGTGGAACAAATCTACAAAAAGCAAAGTATTGAAATTAACGAAGATAGTATTCAACTGTTTTACAATTTGATTCATTCAATTCCTCTAATCATTTTAATATGTGCCATTGGTGTTATATGTACACCAATTCAACTTGAAAATTTTAGCAGTTTCACAAATTCACATGACGAAGCTAGTTCAATAGAGATTGGATGTCTCAGTAGTCCCGAGGCATTCAAAGATTTATCCCAGAGTTTTCCTAGAGATCGAGTTAATATTGCTGTAAAATTATTAAACTATGCAAATTTGTTAATCATTTCGTTCCCATTTGTACTTCAAAATAATACATTAACCACGGTTGAGTTTTACTTGTTGCTTAATCAGTTTTATCTTTATGGAATGTCACCATTGTTGGCCCATAGAGCGATAAGCACGGCCAATCAACATATGATGTATTTATTATGGAAAACTAATTTGGACGAGCTTAGTGATCGATGTCGAGAAATGATTGGTAGGTTATTTTGGAGTGGTCTTAAATTAGAATGTGAATTGAATGTAGAATTATCTCCATTTGTACCATTATCAGGGATAACTCAAGTAGAACCACCTACTTCATTTCCAAAAATTCCCGATCAAGCTTCCATTCTAGCTGAATCGAAATATAGCGAGTCAGTGATTAAATTGGCCCAAAAATATGATGATCAATATACTTGGTATTATTTCCTTACTGAAGTTGCTGTTAGAAAAGTAGATAATAAAATGTGCGATGAAATATATTCATTTGAGAATAGTTTGAAACATTCTTGGGATCTTACTGATTTTTCCGAGAATTCGGTATGGTATATTTTCATCAAATATTTGAATCAATATAATGGGATTATAAATTCCCTATCACTGGAAATTAGAAGTCTTGTATTACAAGAAAGCAACGTTGATCAAATATATCGTAGAATTAAAAAGAGATACGACAAGAAGAACGAACTTAAAATGAAACAAGGTCCTACAGTAGATTCCGATATTTTTGATAATTTAGAAGATTTCTTGATCGATGATGATTTATTATATCGAATTCAATCCGAATCTATCATGTATATCAAAACAAGAGTAATTACTTCCAAATTATTATTATTCCGTCCGTTGATTTACTTGTTAATTGAAGGTAAAATTCCATTTGTTGATTTATTAGAAGCTACAATAGGTGTAGCAGAATCAAATATGAAAGACGCTTCAGTTTTGAGTAATTTCTCGTCAACGGAATCTCCTGATTCAACTGTATCTTCAGATAACACTAGACCTGAATATGATGCTGGAATTGATTATCTAAATATAATCAAAGCACCACAGTTTTATCAAAAACAATTCCCAGAAGAAGATTTTTCCAATTTGATAGAGTATGCCCCTAAAGGTGATCAAGATGATGATGCTCTGTTTACTATTAAAGATATCACTGAAGCTAAATCCAAAATTCTTCGTATTTTCATTCAAAATCTTATTTCATTACCCAAATTAAGTATTCCAAAATTAGGCGCTCATAGACATCCTGGACTGTGGTATTACTTGCGTAATTCTTTTATTGGGAATATATTCCAGTTTTTAATGTATAAGAAGATTCATGAGATGATTGAAGTTGCTTCTGGTGATGATCAATTCAAAGCATATCTTGCTCAGAAACAACAGAGTCAAAACAGTCCTGGAGCTCCACCAATCAGTTCGCTAGAAGAAATATCTTCATTGGTTAATATGGTATTGAGTAGACAAGGAATACTAGCTGCATTTGAACACTCTTTAATTTTGTTTGAATATTGGAAGGAAGAGGTTAAAGACTGTGAAATTTATCAAGCATATATTAGAAGAATTTTAGAACTTTTGTGAAATTGTATGCTTGAGCCACTGACGATTGTTTATTTAGAATATTGGTTTATTACCTTTCCTTTGCATTATTTATATTATAATATTATTTAAGTTTAAATAAACATGTATTTTGAAAATAAGAATTTATCAAATTTGGTTCAGGGTTCTGATTGGCTGAATCCGATGTCAGTCTAGAATAACAACCAGTTTACAAGTAATTACAAGTATAAGTATACTACAAACACACAAAAACTATTATTTGAAAATTCCCAAGTAAGCATTATTACTAATGATAGGTTTACTATGTAGAACAATCTTTAATGTATTAAATCAGAGTTTACAGTTTGAGTTACACCCGATAAATATTTATCTGATCGGATCACAGGAAAAAACCCGATATCGCAGAAGGAAATTGCCCAGTGAGGCACAAAACTACACTTTTTCAGAAACCTTAGTAAATCTTAACTAATATTTCATATAAATTTGAATGTAAACTTATAATTCATATATATTTAAGATAAATAATTCAACATTAGACTTGGAAAGAAAATTTAAAGCTTCTATATAGTATATTTGTACATAGTCTGATCAATAACCGAATAAGAATAAAGACTTTCAATTCAGAGACAATGCTGTCGCCGGAGATAGATGATGACTGGCAGAACAATGACTATGAGATCAAAGAACAAGATAGGTTTCTTCCAATAGCAAACGGTGAGTAAAAAAAAATTGCAATCTCTGTGTATGTTTTTGTACTAACATTTATTTAGTGGCTCGTGTAATGAAGAAAGCCCTCCCTGAAAGGGCTAAACTTTCTAAGGAATCAAAAGAATGCATTCAAGAATGTGTGTCAGAATTTATTTCATTTATTACAAGTCAAGCTGCTGATCGCTGCATTCTAGAGAAGCGAAAGACTATGAATGGTGAAGATATATTATGGTCGATGCAATCATTAGGATTTGAAAATTATTCCGAAGCTTTAAAGATTTATCTTGCAAAGTACAGAGAGGTACGTTGAGAGTAATTTGATCAAACACAAGCAAACATAATACTAACAGTTTGATATCTATAGCATGAACAAGAGGAAGCAATGAGAAAAGTGAAAAACAAACCAAAGCCAAAACCATCAACCAGAAGAAAGAAACAAATTGAAGTTCCACAAGAAGAGTTTCTGGAATACCTTGTTCTTCCAACTCAACAAGGAAATTATACAAGTAGTGATGAATATAGCAAAAGTGAATTTAATACTGAGATATCTGATGCTAGTCTTTATTCCAATAATCAAGATTTAGGTATACAATCTGCACCAGGAATAATTTCTAGTAGACCAATCAATACTATACCACAAGATGAATTAATAGGTACAGTGGATAGGCCGCCCAAATTAGGGCCAACAATGATAGTTCCTAATCCTAGTATTGGAGCTATGGTTGATGTAGATTATCTGCAATATATAAATACTGAATTATCAAGTATACAAATGAATAGCATAGGTGCAGAAGGTACAAGTATGAGTTTACAACAACTGAACAGTTCTAATCGTATACCAAGCAATCTTCTGTTTTTATTGAGAAGCAATTCTTCCTTCAATGAACAGGTTAGTGGTTCGCAAAAGATTAATCAAGATAAGTAACGCTGAAAAATTAACAGAAGAGTAACGCTGAAAAAGTTAACAGAAGTTTTTTCTTTTTATAGTCACTCATTAATTTGTAACAATAATATATTAATTGCTTGTTTTTTTATAGAACTGTTTGTTAAGAAAGTAACCAGACTTAGATCTTGATTCCTTGGAGTTGGTAGCATTCAATAGTATTTTTTTGTTTTTTGTTTTTGATTTTTCCCAAATAGGAAATGATTAAATTAACAATTCGGTTCGTGATCTCGCATATTTTTCGTTCCTAGTTTAACAAACTACTACTCCTTTAAAAATAGAATTACATTGTTAAAAAAAAAAGCCAATATCCTACGGCACAGATGAGAGAGAGGGAAGAGTTCTGACCAGTAAATAACTAGTATATTATGCAGGAAGGTACGATTTGAAAAGCCATATAAAAGAACATTATTAGTCACTGCATATACTAGTTTCCTATTCTTTTACATTCCTTCTTTTAACGTTACTTCTATTTTCGGTACTTTCACGAACCAAAGACACAAATATAGGACTGTAGTTTTCTAATACTTAGGAAAACACAAGAAATAAGAATACTATTTTTTGGTGTAGTTTGACAGGGGGGGAAGGAGGTGGGGATTTCTCAATAAAAGCTGAAAAAATAATTGTAGTTTCCCAAGGTTTAGAGACAACAAATAACAACATTTAACAGAAGTAGTAACTGATACAGAAATTGCCAGAGAACATAACGGTATGTAGTAACCAAGAGCAATATTGCCCCACATAGAGGAACTTTAAAAAAGAAATAGAATCTGTAATTATTGTTTGTACACGACTTTCATTCACGCTTAACTTTAAACAAAAAAAAAGAAATTTTTTTTATGTTTAATAATTCCACCACCTTTTTTTTTTCTTCCTTTTTTCCCTAAAAACAACCTTAACGATAGCTTCACTTTAACAGTTGCAACGTTTCACTGCGATATTTGCAGATTAGTCAACCCATCCATCTCATTCAATTCAGTAGATAAATTTTCAAAGTACTATTCTACAGTTTGTGAGAAATATATTTGCAAGAAAAACTAAAATTAACGTACAACAAGAAATACTTACAACCAAAAATTTGTTTTTGACCACATTTACAGAAAAACACCCCTTTCCAGTTCAGAATAAAATCAAACAACTTGGCAAACAAAGCATTTACCAAAACACTGTGTTAAATAATTCATATCATCACATTAAAAGTATATTTTCAGAAAAAAAAATTGAAACAAGTTAAACATTCAAAGATCTCAACTTCATATTCAAATATTTCAAAATGATTAAATCATTCAGAAGAAGTAAAAGACTGTCAAATAGTTCTACATCACCTCGACAAATAAGTATTTCCAGTTCTTATGCCAACGAAATGGATCCTGTTTTACAGGTTCCTAAAAAAGTCATTAAAGCTTTGTATGATTATAATGCTCAAAGTAGTGAAGAGTTAAGTTTTTCAAAAGGGGATTTTTTTCATGTATTGGATGATGGAGAAGACGAATTTCATAAAAATGCCAAAAGACTTGGATGGTATGAAGCTACAAATCCTATAAGCAATGCTAAAGGAATGGTTCCAATTGAATATTTCGAAGTATTTGATAGATCTCGTCCTTCAGCTACTTTAAATGCCACATCTAATATAAATATCAATCAACATCAACAAATTTCACCAAATCAATCACCTACTCAAAGGAATAATCAAACTTTATATGCGGTAACATTATATAAATTTAAAGCTGAAAGAGATGGTGAATTAGATGTACAACTAGGTGAAAACTTAATTATTTGTGCTCATCATGAATTTGAATGGTTTCTTGCTAAGCCAATAACTAGATTAGGAGGTCCAGGATTAATCCCCGTGTCATATGTACAAATAATAGATGCAGTAGGTAGAAATCCAAGTCGAAGTTTAATTGATTCAAATAATCATGATGCAATGATTAGAGCAATAGAAAGTTTTAAAATCCCTACAGTTGAAGAATGGAAAAGTCAAACAGCAAAATATCAAGCTTCAACAATACCATTAGGTTCAATATCAGGTAGTCAAACTCCTCCAATTTCAGCAAACTCACAATATTTTGATTCTAACCAAAGACATCGTTTTGGTTCAAATCGTTCTTCATTAAGTTCATCTAATGTTTCCGTTGTAGAAGCTAGTGTTGAATCATATCAATTGGATCAAGGTAGATATCAATATTTAATTACTGCTGTATTATCCAATGGTAAAATTCGTTATTTGTATCGTTATTATCAAGATTTTTATGATTTACAAGTTAAATTATTAGAATTATTTCCATTTGAAGCTGGTAAAATTGAAAATTCTAAACGAATAATTCCGTCAATTCCTGGACCTTTAATTAATGTAAATGACTCAATTTCAAGATTAAGACGAGAAAAATTAGATTTTTATTTACGAAATTTAATTGCATTACCAATTCATATTTCAAGATGTGATGAAGTGTTAAAATTATTTGATGTTCAAAATAATGGATTTGATCGAGAAACTGAACTTAAACGAGTTTCCAAACCAATAAGTCAAAAATCAAGTTCTCATAATGATAGATTATCACAATACTCAAATTTAAATGCATATCCTCGAGGGTCAGATCCAAATAGTAATTCTGCTGAGTCGGGGTTAAATAATTCTGGAGAGTCATCAACAACAAATATAACTACTCATGAACCTAACATTAACAATGACAATAAATCCAAGATTAAAGTTAAATTTTATTATGAAGGTGATATTTTTGCATTATTATTACCTGTGAATTTACGATTAGAAGATTTAAAAACAAGATTATATTCAAGATTACATTCAAGATTAGAATTAGGAGACCCAACACAGCATAATTTTGATTATCCTAAAACTCCAGATTCAATTCAATTATTTTTAAAGAATGATTTTGAAGATTTTGTGAATGAAAATGGAATTATAAATCAAGATTTTAAAGAATATCATTTATTAAAATTAAAAGAATTTGAAGTTGATGATGATATTAAATTTCAGGAAGTATTATATGATAAATGTAAATTGGTGATTTTAGTAAAGTAAATCACGTATACCCCTTATTATTTTGTATTGTATTGTATTGTATTGTATATTTCTTAGGTTGTATTATATGGACATGCACAAAGGGACAAACACATATTGTTTTTGGATTTTTATAAAGTAGTAAAACAATTCTAGTACTAGGTGTTTCTTATATATGTTTTTTACACTTAACTCAAATGTTTCTTATATAGTAAAGCGAAACCTTTTCTGTTGAGTACACGACTAGTGTATTCGCAGAGTCAAATCTGTTATATTTGAGTTCTTGAAAACAGGCAAAGTTCACTCAAATCTCGTGAACGACACTTTCTTCAGCTTAACTCTGAATATAACTAAACCTGGACATACACTAGATAAGGTTCAGTGTCTCAGAACAGTCCTAAAAGACTATCTGATACTAGGTAAATTTCTTGATCTTTTTCATATGTTTATTCTCTAATATTTACACTTACTCTTTTCCTAAGTAAAACTTCTACAATTCAGGACATTTCCCCATATTTAACCTTACAGAAATTAGCCCAATCCTCATTGATTAGCAGTAACTTCTTTTTTTCTTAACAAATACCCAGGATGTTTCCAATAATAGATTCTTGGTCTAAGAATAATATTCCATTTTTCCTGAGTTCCAAGTACTTGTCGTATAAAATCACCATTTTCAAGAAAATGTTCTAAGAGACATTTCTTCTATGCGACAATGTCGCACTATCTGTGAAATCCAAACAAATTTGCTGGATTGTCTTTGACTTCCTTTAGTTTAGACAATAAAACTATGGCTAATCACGCCATAAGCCCAACATCGTTGTTTCTGAGAGTATGGGGGTTTGTAAGAGGTGGTAGTGATACTAATAACGAGGTAGTTGAGGAGAATACAAATAGAATTGTGAATGATTATGAAGCAAATCAAGATAACGCAACAAGAGAATCTGATAATGTTTCAACTACAAAATCCCCAAGTAAAGAATCTGAAGAGATTCAAAACAATAAAATTAGAACAGAACTCCAAAATTTTAAACCAATCAAGAGTGGAAGTACAACTCCTAAGTTACAAGAATCAAAGCAGGCAAGACTAGAAAAAGTTAGATCAACTCCTATTCAATTGAAACTACAACCATATAATATAGCGAGAAAACCACCAATAAGAATTGGATCTAGTGTTCCAACGACTCCTCGTACAAAAGCTTCTCCTTTCCATAGAATACCTAGTGATATTAAATCGGAACCAAAGAGAAATATTGCAGTCACAACTAGTACTTCTAATTTGGATGAGATTATACAACTTAATAATGAGTATGTTTCTCCTTTAGTTAAAAAGAAGAAGAACAACAAGAAGAAGAAGAGGAAGAGGAAACCAGAAACTTCACAAATAGATAAACAAGTTACTGAGAAACGACGAAAATTGGAGGAGAATGAGAATCAAGTTTTAAAGAACCTTAAAGCATTAAGTTCAGAGATTGTGGATATGACATTCACAAGGTATACTCCAAAGGAAGAGTCAGGGACATTAGTCCCAAGAGAACCTACAAAAAAACTAAAACCAAAACCAAAACCAAAATTAATACCACAAGTTAAGTCAAAGTCAATATCACCTAAGAAATACGAACCAAGTGACCTTGAAGATATACTAGCCATTGCTGAACAAGTGGCTGAAGAAACCGAAGCAAAATCCTCAAAGAAGAGCTTTTCAAGTAGACTGAGTTCAAAAAATACAGTAGAGAATGAGTTGAAACGACTTAAAGATTCTATGAACTTGAAGCCTAGAGCAAAAACTCAAACATCTGCATATTCCAGTAATGAAATGATACAAACAAACGGTAATAATTTATCAAAAAGGCGAGATAAGAGTCCTACAAGCAGAAGCTTGGGCGGAAATGTTGTTAAGATAGAGCCTATTCGTAAAATACGACAATCCGAACCTTTAAGTATAAGTCGATTAGATACTCTTAGAGATATGGCAATGTCTGTGGTAGAAGATTCATTTTCAGAATCTCCCGAGTTAAAGCAAGAACATGATGAGAACGTAAATTCTCTGACGATATCAACTGACAAGGATACCTATTCATCTCCATTGAAGAGCAAGTCTAAAACTTTAAACATCACAAGTAAAGTGAAACCCCCAAGTGTTGAAAATGAATCTGAAATTCCGAAATTTTTTGAGACTGAAGTGGAATCAACTGAATCGCCAGGTCTTGATTCTACGCATAATGAAGACGATACAGAAAAGAAACAAGATGATTTACCTATTGAAGAACCAAAACTCGAAGCAGTTCCAGATGATCATTTATTATTTGTTCCTGAAGAAATCGAAGATTCACAATTGCAACCCACGCAATTACAAGTTGAACAACTTCATGAAACACGAAATAACCGAACGTACAATGTCATGAATTTACATTATGTAATTTCCAATAGTCCAGAACCAATTGATCAACCTAAAGTGACAATTTCCAAGAAGGAAAAAGCCGAAGAACCAAGTGAAAGTAAACAAAAACAAGATATACCACGTAATCGCTCTAGTGAACAACCAATTTCCAAGAAACACCATAAAATAAACAAGAAGAAACACCAAGTTATAAAAACGAGGAATTCTATACGAATATTAAATTCCGAAGATGAGGATCCTATTGAGAATAGTGATTCTGAATTTGAACAAGAGATGGATAAAGCTAAGGAAATATCAAACGAACAGAAATCTGCAGAGGAGTTTAAAGGAAAGAATGACTCCAACTTACAGGAATTATCAGAACAAACTTATCTGGTTGTTCATGAAGATGAAAAGTCCGAACTACAAGAGGATCATAATAAGGAATCAAATCAAATTTCTCTTGAAAAGGATAACGAAGCTCATTATACACAAGTATTAATGTCTTCATATGATTTGTATGAGAAAGAACAAATTGAAAATAATATTGAAATAATATCTCGTCGTCGTAGGAGCAGCTCTTTGTTAATTGTTGATGCAAAAGAGAAACAGGATGAACATGAAGGAAACATAAACAGCGAAACTCAGAAAACAGATAAACCACAAGAACAAAGTATAACTGAAGAGACGCATATCAATGAAACTACTGAGGAGAATCAAGATAATATCAACTCATCACCTATTAAAGCTGATGACAATGCTATTGAATTATTCCAAGATTTGAAAACTAAATTCCCCAAGAGTTTTGGATTAATTAAACAAATTCCTGATATTAGTTCATTATCTGAAAATAAGGAACATGATGTATTAGACAAGGATTCTACTGAGTTAATTGGTGCGGAATTAGCTGAAGACAGTGAGAATCCACCAATTGTTGATGAAGAACATGCAACTCCTAAAACCACATCTAAATCAACCAAAATTTCAAAATCAAAATCTACCCTGGCCAAATCAAAAAGAACAAAATTAAAATCAGAAAAGCTAAAGAAAACAGTTACATTTGACCAAATTCAACGACAGTTAGTTTCACAAGATCGACCAGAATCTCAAGAGTTACCAATTTGTAAAAAATGTAATATTCAACCAGTTGACAGTATCGATAATGAAATATGTTCTTTATGTATGAACCCAGGAAAACGTAGAAAATCCAGATTTGCAAATGTTGAAATACCAGTTGATATTAGAATTAAGACAGATGGATCACCTATTAGTAAATCTCAAAGATTACAGAGTAATGAACAAGGAACTGGAGTTGCATTACGTACTAGAAGTAAACATGATTATTTAGATTCTCCAGCGTCTAATATTTGGCCATCTCCTAAAGATCTGATTAGAAAGAAGTAGCTTAGTTTTTTATTAATTATAATTGTAATATATATGTTTGTCCCAAGCCGAAGGAGAGTTTTTCCGGCGGGAGAATGTTGTTTCCCGCCGGAAGGATGGTCCAGTTCCCACGAGGAGAAGTCCATTTTTTCGCACTAATTCTGTACATAAATCGTGAGTAATATATACTGTATTATATACTGTATTATTTTCTGTATTATATTCTGTAGTATATAAAGCTTATTGTTTGATATATGAAATTGAACTTCGTGATAATATTATCAATAGAATTTTTCTCTTAAGAAAAGTAAGTATCGTTAGTGAATACTATAAACATATAATTACTACCAATTTGGAGTAAAAAAAAAACTGCAACCCCATCGATCTGGGTTAATGATGTCTAACCTGGAGACGGGGCCGGCAGGTACTACTTGCCCACACCCCTCTCGCGCTAGGAGTTTTTCTCCCACGGTAGAAGTTTTTCTCCCGGGTTTAACGTATTTATCAGAATTACAAATCTCACTTATTCTTTTCAATTAACTCTTGTACAACAAAATGATTTCACCTAAATATTCATTAACTCACTACTATCATTCATCAAAGAAATTGACTTCAGGTGTTACACCTCACATTGTCAATTTATATGTTGATTATAATTGTCCATTTAGTGGTAAATTATATTTAAAATTATACAATACAGTTATTCCCAACTTACAAAAGAAACATCCTGGTACATTTCAATTCGTTTATGTTAACGTTATTCAGCCATGGCATACAAATTCTAATTTATTAAATGAATTTGCTATTGGATATGCTAAATTATTAAGAGAACAAGAAATTAAAGATTCTAATGAACAATTTTGGAAATTAAGCGAAGTTTTATATATTCATAAAGAATTGTTTTATGATACTTCGAATATTGATTTAACAAGAAATCAAATTTATGAACAGATTTATGATGTTGTTAGTAAAGATTTGAACTTGGTGTTTGATAAAGATGTTATTTTAGGACAATTGTTGATTCCTCATTCAGATACTCCAAGTAATGCTGGAAATGCGACTGCTACTGATGTTAAATATTTTACAAGATATTTACGAAGTGTTGGTGCTCATATTACTCCTACTGTGAGTGTTGATGGAATTATTAATGATTCAATTACAAGTGGAACTTTTGAAGAAGATTTAATTGAAATTTTTGAAAAGTATTTAAATTAGCTATATAATATACATTCTAATCTTCTTCTTCTTCTAAGTCTTGATCATTGAGAGCTTCTTCTCCTTCAGAATCTGATTCGTCGTCTAATCCACCAGCTTCAACAGTCATTACTTCTTCATTAGTATCAACTTGATACTTTCTAGCGATTCTAGAAGCACGACCAATTTTGATAGCTTCCTCCTTAGCCTTAACTTGTAATTCTTTTAACTCCTTCTTAAATGCATTTCTTACAGAGCTATTTGATAAAGTATCCCACATTTTCAAGGCACCACTTACACCACCAATAGTTAAATTACCAGCAACCTCAATATCCCCAGCAAATGAAGTAGTTAAAACATTACCCAATCCAAAATCTCGTGATAAAATCATAGAAGGTCCTCCTGTTGTAGGACACTTCCAAAGTTTCACTGATTTTTCACCCATAGCACTTGAAATTAACATTCCTGGTATATGGTTATTTATATCAAGTGAAGAAATACCCGAGTCATGAGCATGTAATGTCCATAATGGTTTTTCTGGGTTTCTTACATCATATGAATAAATGTTCCCATTATCAGTACCAGCATAGAAAATTTCTGGGGTAGAGATATGTCCCCATCTTATATTTTCAACTTCTTCTCCTGGACTTACCTTGTAGTGTTTTGTAGCATTGGTTGAATCAGAAATTCTCACATCTGTGACCCCTACTGTAGAATCATATCCTCCAGTTAACAAGATTGACGCTTCCATAGGATGCCATTGTGAAGAAGATACAGTTTTATTATTATGAATGGTATTGAATGATCGAACAGCAGTTCCATTGTTTAAATCCCATAATTTAACAGTATTATCTGCTGATGTAGATGCTAATATTGATCTATGAATTCTATTATGAGATAATGATAATATAGCATCTATATGATGTGTAGTAATATGTCCTGATTTTTTCTTCTTTTTCTTAGATTTCTTGGATAATGATGTAAATGAATTCATTTCTGGTTCTCCCAAGATTAAATCAGGGAATGCCTTATCTATATAATCCAAATTCCAAATTTCAATTTGAGGATCAAATGTACCAATAGCAGCAAAATTACCAATATTGTTGTTGTCTTCTGTATTTGGTCTATAATTAATCCATTCAACACACAAGGGGAAAGCAGGTAACATAATATCATGATGAACATATAAATTGCTATCTCTAATTAACCCCCTAGCAACATCAGGATCTAATTTATCTTCATCTTGTTCTTGAGAACCTTGGGGAGCACCAGCACCATCATCATAAATATAAACATCCAAAAATGAAATATCATCTTCTGTACGAGTAGCTAATACTAAATTATCACTTGGATAAATTTGATTCTCTTGTTTTTCTTCTTGTAAATCAATTTCTGTAGGTAATGACAAGAATTGTTCACCTTCTTCATCACCTTGTATTAATTTAGCTTCAGTGTTGGATAATCCAGGAAACATAGTGATTGGTTCTCCATTGGGGTCAATTTCATCGTCGTCATAACTTTCTAAATTATATTCTTTTAAATCATCATCTATTTCAATTTGATCTTGTAAGGTTTTGGATTGTTCAAGTTGTTGTTTAGCATCGGAAATTTCAAGGTTGGCCATAGCTGTAATTCGTTCCATTTCTTCATCGTTTAATTCATATTTCTCGGGGAATTCAGAAGCAAACCCCCTAGGAACCCAAGTACTTGAAGAGATCATACTGTGTATCTTCTTTACAAGTGAGATGAGATGTAGGTAAATTTTCAGTATTTAAGAATTGAAAAAAAAAGTTCGCGATGTTCATACAATCTGTAAAATAGTTAAACTGTAAATAGTTAAACTGTAAAATAGTAAACTGTAAAACTTAATATGTATTTCTAGAAAACCTGTAATATGGGTATACTATATAAACTTAACTTCACTGTTGTAACTCAGTTAAGTTGAAAAGCTTTATTATATTATGCTATTATTCAGTTAAAGCATCAAACAAACTATTTGCTCAACTTTGCTTTTGCTTAACTTTGCCTTGGCTTAACTTCGCTTTCACTTAGTTAAACCTATAATAAAACCACACCAATCCCACTAGTTTGATCTTCCAGAACAACTTTAGTTTCAGGATCAATACCACCATGCATAGGAAATGTTTTATAATTAAACAAATAGTAATTCAAGAATCCATCACCACTACCAAATTTGCAATTTTTCAAAAAATATGAATTATCTTGACTTGTTAAACAATTAAATACATCAATATTAAATTGTTTTGCTGTAATTAATGCATCATTCATTAAATTATTTAATCTTGACTTGTATTGGTCTTCAGCATTAGTTGCATAATAGTACAAATAAGCAATTCCTAATTCATTATGTTGTGCGTTTTCCAATACTGTAAATGGTAATAAATAATATGAAAAATAATCAGTAATTTCTCCTTCTTCATTTTCAACAACATATGCTTTAATTACATTTGATGCATGACCATCTAATCCCATCCAATGAGAAAACTCAGTTTCAGTAAATATTTGAACAATATCAAATCTTTCTTGATATTTATTTAACAAATTTAAAACTTTAGTTACATCCTTTTTTTCCATTGGTCTTAATCCTGATAACTGAGTTGTATTAGGTAATGAATAATGTGCCACCATATTTGCTTTAGTCTTCCCCTGAGGTAAATGTGAGAATCCAACATCGTATAATTTTGACCAATTAATTGGACGATGTTGATATCTACATTGGGCCATGGGTGTAGGTAATACAATTCCACCAGTATACAAAGCTTGCCAAATATTTTCCTTATTTACTCTTCTAGTAATTTCTTTAATTAAGACTGGAGCTAATCTTTTATTTCTTAATTTCTTGTGAATACACAAGAAATTAATTTCAACACTAGTAATTACAGTTTCACTCTTGGTTAATTTAATTGTGATTGGAATAGCAGCAATAAATGCAACTAACTTTCCACTAGCTTTAACTCTTACACCTACATGCCATTGTTTCTTCCAACCTGGAGGTTTTAAAGCCCATTTAAAGAATTCATGAGAATATTTAAATCTAAATGTAGCATCAGTATCTTCAACATAATTATCGTATAATAAAGTATATAATTCATTTAATTGATCATCATTGTTGATATCAAGGGTACTCCATTCAAAGTCAGAGATCAAAGGTAAAGGTGTATCAGGAATATCTGAAGGAGTCTTAGTAGAATCAATAGGTCCTTCACTATCAATTTGTTCATTTAATTTAGGTACTGGTTGAGTTTTCCAAAACTTATAATCTTTCATTTCCTTTTGTTGAGTTGGTGTTAATTCTTGACCTAAAGAAAGAAGTTTAAGTAACTCCTCGATTGATTTAGGAGTAGGTTTATCCTTGTCTGACATATTACCTTGTATCTTAGTGTATTGAGAATACTTGTTGACGAGTAAAATTTTTTGGGTCAACAAATATTTGCGAGTGGGAACTTCAACAAAGTACAATATGGTGTTAAAGAATTCAAAATGGGATAAGAAGGCGAAATATAAATATATGAAAAAACATGGAATAGCTCCAAGTAAACCAAAAGCAAAGCCAAAACAACAAGCACATTGGACTTCCAAGAAACAAACTATAGATACTCGTACAAAGCTTGAGGATTCAGATAATGAATGGGATTCAGATATTGATGATGCATTACTTGAGCATTTCTACCCTCTGTTAAGTGAACAAGAGTTGAGTATTGAACAAAAGGTTAAACTTAAACAACAGATAATGACTGAGATAGAGCAACAGGAAGAGGAAGAGGAAGGGAGTGAAGGTGAGGAAGAAGGTGAAGGTGAAGGTGAAGGTGAAGGTGAAGGTAAAGAAGAAGAAGAACTCCATGGAATATATTTAGGTAGTTCTGAAAATAAAGAAAAAGAATGGAGAACTGCATCAACAAAGTTCAATCTTGAAGAATTTATATCAAATATTGAAAATAATAAACCAAAACTGAAGAATCGGAAATCTTTACATAATAAAATAAGTGATAATTTCTTAGAAGAATATGGATTATCAAGTTATACAGAATTAAACAAAGATAATGACGATTACAACGACATGTACCTTGCTAAACAACGAAAAAATCTATTTAAAAATATTGATCCTGCAAAATTAGATGGGTTTATAATAGGGAAATCTTCATTAATAGATAATAATGAGTCCAAGAATAATATACGAACATTAACTCAAGAAGAAATTGATCAAGATATTGCTAGAAATAAAAAAGTGGAAGAGGAAAAATTCTACAGTCAAATTAAATCTAAGTTTGGTAAACCTCAAAAGCAAGGTAAGGTTCTTGAGATTAATAATTTTAAAAATGAATATCAAGATCGATTAAACGATAAATTGGTTAAAAGTGGTGAAGTTGTAACTGATTTAGATGAAGATTTACTTGCTTTAGGAATAGCCCCTACAAACGTACCTGATAAGTCAATTGATGTTGACGAATTGTTAAATAATTTGTCAATTAAAAGTGAATCTAAACCAAAGAAAATTAACAAGAGCAGTAACCATTTAAAAATTGAAGATGAAGATTTCTTGAATCAATTATTAAATTAGTGCGTATAACCAAATCACTATATATAGATAACAGTTTTATATATCTTTATATAGAAAAAAGAATCAATCAGCCACAACTAATTACTAATCAACATCACCAAACAGCTTAAACAAGACCACGGAAAAAGTAAATGAACTTTATCTTTGGCATAATCATAGTATACAGGAACACTTAGTAACCCATATGAACACAGGTGATATTGAAATACTTTCAAACTCAGATCAAGAAGCAATTGTTCTTTTTGAACAAGGGGTTGAGAAGGAATCAATTGGGTTAATGTCTGATGCTATTAAATTTTATAGACGTGCGTTTAAATTAAATAATAAAGTTGATTCGTTATATCGCCAATATAAATTACCAAAGCTTATTCAATCTATTCAAATAGAAAAGGGAAAGAATAGTGGATATCGAGTAGACGAAAATAAGATTAAACAAATCAATGTTGATAATTTACTTTATCAATTTAAACATTTAGATATTGAAGAACAAGATGTTTCACCCCTAGTTCATTTACCAAATGATATTTGGATTCATATCTTAGAATATCTTATTGATGTAAATGTTGAATCTTGGTTTAAAATGTCAATTACATGTAAGAAATTTGCATATCTTGGATTTGCTAGTTCAAGTATTTGGAGAAATTTATGTTATCATGTATTTCCAAATCAAGTATATCATGAACAAGAAGATGATCAAGCAATATATAAATTATCCCACAGTGATATATTACAATTGGTTGTTAAATACAACAACTCTTGGAAACAATTACTTGGTAAATCTCCATTTATTAAATTTCATGGTTGCTATATAAGTATTGTAAATTATTATAGTGAAGGAGGAAGAAAAGAATTTTCCAGTAATAACTTGTGGAATAATCCTATAAAGATAATTACTTATTATCGATATTTAAGGTTTTATCCCAATGGTCAAGTTTTAAAAGTATTAACTATATTACCACCAAATCAAGTTGTACCTCATTTACAGGGAGTAAACAAGGCCATACCAGATACAACAGATCCTAATACTACAACTACAACGGCACCTCGTCACGACAAACAAGATAAGCATAAGATATATACTGGGAAATGGTCAATGTCAAATACAGGAGAAGTTCATATAATAATTGAAAATGGAAGTGTACCATATTATAATTTCCATTATATTTTTCAAATTGCTAATTTAGGACATATTAATAAACATGGGAAATTAAATTGGATTGACTATTATGCTATAAGAAAGAAATTAAATGAATTAGATGATGATGATAGAATTGGTGAAATTAGTCAATTTTCAATAAGAAATGAAAAACTGTTTAAGTTTCTGAGAGTAAGACTGTATAGTTTGGACAATTAGTTTAACTGAGTGATAACGAAGTTATACGAATATTAATAAATGGTATTAACTTATTGCTACTACGTAAGTGACTAGTATATAGTTTTAAGTAACAGTTTATTACTTTGTAGTAATTTGCAATCTATAGTGGAGGTAATTTTCATACCACCACTGTACATTTCATACTGCAACACGCACTAACAAAAATTTTTTTTTTTCTCACTTCCAACGAAGAGCAAAAAAAATTTGGCAACAGATTTTGGCAACAGATTTTGGCAACACTTCACACTTTACACATTACATTAAAGTTATAGTAACATGTCACGATTCTTTGTTACTGGATACACCTCAGACTCTTCATCTGAAGAAGAAGACTTGTTAAGCACTTCTGAAGAAGAATTACTTAGTTCTTCAGAAGAAGAATCCACCGATTCTGAATTTGAAAATGTTGAATCAAGTGAAGAAGAATCAAGTGACGATGAAGAAGGTCGTCCAACTGGACCAGCATACTTCCTTAAGAAATCCTTCTTGAAAGGAGCAACTGGTGGTGCTGGTGATGATAGTGATTCTGATGATGAAGGTAAGCGTATTGTTAAATCTGCCAAGGATAAATTATTAGATGAAATGAAGAAGTCAATTGAATCAATAAATACTGATAAAAGAAGTAATAATTGGCCAAATGTTTTAGTGGAATTTGATAAATTAGGTAGAAGTTTAATTAGAGCTAATCAACAACAAATCGGTACTCCTAATTTTTATATTAAATTATTAGTTGGATTAGATGACTATATTAATGAAATTAATGAAAATGAAAAAGAAAGTAAGACTTTAAATGCTGGTGAAGCAAGAGCATTTAATACTATTAGACAAAGAGTTAAGAAACAAGTTAGAGAATTTCAATATCATTATGATTTATATAAATCTAATCCTGGTTTATTTGATCAAGATGATGAACCAATTAAAGAAATTGTTAAACCAAAGACTGACAGTGAAATTGCTGAAGCTGATGGTAAGACAATGTCTCCTGTATTTGTTACTTTAAAGCAAATTAGTGAAACTCGTGGTAAGAAAAATATTGATAAATTTGAACAAATTGAAGTTTTAGAAAATTTGCTTCAACAATATAAATCTGGTAAAACATTTGAATTAATTTCAATTTATCAAATGTTACTTTCAATTAGATTTGATGCTGGTAGTTTACAAAGTTATATGTCATTTGAATTATGGTCAAAGAATCAACAAGATTTATTAAATTTAATTAAATTATTAGAAGAAAATATTACTTCATATCAAGTTTCAGAATCAGGAGAATTAACTGATGATATTGACATTGAACCTACCGCAAATGAGCAAGGTGTTAAAGTTGTCTTTGGTTCAATAGTTTCATTAATTAATCGATTAGATGATGAATTTATAAAATCTTTACAAAATATTGATCCTCATTCAATTGAATATGTTGAAAGATTAAAGGATGAAATTACAATTTATAATTTAATTGTAAGAGGACAAGCTTATATTGAATCTATTGGTGAAGATTATTTGAATTCTGAACAATTAGGAAGAATTGTATTGACTAGATTAGAACATATTTATTACAAACCTAATCAATTAATTAAATTAAATGAAGAAGAAGTTTGGAAAAATATTCCCACTGATTCCAAAATTATTGGTAAAAACTCTACTCCAGATGAAGTTATTAATGGATTGTCAAGTTATTTAATTAATCATAATAATACAATTTATGGAGATTATGGTAAATTATATTCAATTTATCATTATGCTGTAAATAATCAATATACTGAAGCATACGAGATGTTTATGAATTGTCAATTCTATAATACAATAAATAATTCTGAATCAAGTTTACAAATTCAATATAATCGAGTTATCGTTCAATTAGGATTATCAGCTTTCAAAGCAGGACAAATTGAAGAATCCCATAAGATTCTTAATGAAATTGTTAACTCTCAAAGATCAAAAGAATTATTAGGTCAAGGTTTTATTTCTAAATATTCCAATCAAATTACTCAACAAGAAAAGCTGAAATTATTACCATTCCATCAACATATTAATTTAGAATTATTAGAATGTGTATATCTGACATGTTGTTTATTAATTGAAATTCCTCAATTAGCAAGTACAACAACAAAAGAAAACAAGAGGAAAACTTCAATTAAATCATTCAAGAGTAAATTAGAATTTCATGATCGTCAATTCTTTACTGGTCCTCCTGAATCTATTAAAGATCATATAATTCATGCTTCAATTGCATTAAGTAAAGGTGATTGGATTAAAAGTTATGAATTATTGTCATCAATTAAAATTTGGAAATTATTTCCTGATTTTAATCAATTGTTGAGTATGTTAAAACAACAATTACAAGTTGAAGGATTAAGAACGTTTATTTTTAATTATAAATCAATTTATAATAAGTTGTCTTTAGATAAATTGTCCAAGATATTTGAATTATCTAATGAATCAATTAAAGAGATTTTAGAGAAAATGATTGAATTAGATGATATTAATGGACAATTCAATCAAGTTGAAGATAAATGGTTTATTAATTTCATTCCTAATGAACCAAAAAGATCTAAATTACAAGAATTAGCAATTATCATGAATGAAAAAGTTGGATTATTGGCCGAAAAGAATGATAAGACTGGAAGTAATGGATATGGTAAGAAGCAACCAGCACAACAACAACAACAACAACAACAACAACAACAACAAACTCCTCAACCACAACAGCCAGAAGAACAACCTAATAGATTTAGATATGCCAATGTTAATTCAAACAATGATGAATTTCAAGCAACTTTTTAAGTCAAAATACATTGATACATATAGTTTTTTTATAGTTTAATTAAAATTTTCAGTTACAAATTTCCTATATAAAGCTATACTAACTCATACCATGAAGATCTAAAACATCATCAGCAAATTCTTGAATAGTTTGTTCAGAAGATTTCTTTGATTTCTTGTGTTGTTCATTTATATCATCAAATACATCCTTAACATCATGTTTAGATACAATTGAGGGTAAGATGTATACAAGTAATACCAGTATAATTAAAAACTTAACAATTTCATAAACCATTTTGTATGATTAGCAACAAGTATAGAGTGAGTATATAGTAAGTAGAAGAACTAGTAGAGCAAGTTAAAGTTGCAAGGCTCGAATGATTCTTCTTAAATTTTCGCATGACCTTCACAAGTTTTTCTGGGGATTATTTTGAAAAATTTAACCAAATTGAATATGCATATTCGTCATACAATATACACAAGATAATGTTAGAAGTGGAAATAGTAAAATGATAACTGAGGTATTAGAACTTGAAAGTAGAGTTTGACATTGGATATTTGTGTCTTTCCCAAGGCTTGTATAATTTAACATAGTCCATCTTTACTTTGGGTAAGGTAATTGAGGTTATATAACTGAGCTCATGTAACTGAGCTTATATAACTGAGTTTACTTAATGACAGTTCTAGAACATTCAGCAGTAGAATTGTTCCTTTCTTATCATTTGTAAGAAGTTTAAGAAGGTTTACGTATCTGAGCTTATATAACTGAGCTTGCATAACTGAACTTGCATAACTGAGCTCACATAACTGAGCTCACATAACTGATCTCACATAATGACAGTTCTAACACATTCAGTAATAGAATTATCCCTTTCTTATAACTTGTAAGTTTACCTTGATTATATGATGTACCCTGATGCAAATCTTGCTTGAGCCGCATCAACGTCTTTTTTTTATCTTGATGAGAAAAACATTTCTTCTTTACTTTGATCTTGACAATTAGTAAGAAGCAACCATGGAAAAGAAACCTATTAAAGTATCAGCTTTATGTGAATTATGTCATTCACGTAAAGCAGTAATGAAACGTCCTAAGAATCTTCAAAAACTATGTAAGGAATGTTTCTACAATGTATTTGAAACTGAAATCCACAATACCATCACTACCGCCAAATTATTCTCACCAGGAGATTCTGTAGCTATTGGTGCTTCAGGAGGTAAAGATTCTACTGTTCTTGCCTCAATACTTAAAACCCTCAATGAACGTTATAATTATGGACTAAACTTGGTTTTGCTTAGTATCGATGAAGGTATTAAAGGATATCGTGATGACTCATTAGCAACTGTGAAACGAAATCAAAAACAATATAATATGCCCCTTGAAATCGTTTCATATAAGGATTTGTATGATTGGACCATGGATGAAATTGTCTCGTGTGCTGGCATTCGTTCTTCATGTACTTATTGTGGGGTATTACGTCGTCAAGCTCTAGATCGAGGTGCAACTAAACTAGGTATAAATCATGTTGTTACAGGACATAATGCTGATGATATGGCTGAGACAGTATTAATGAATATCCTTAGAGGTGACGTTGCAAGATTAGAGAAGAGTTGTAGTATAATGACTGAAAGTACAGGATCTCCTGTTAAACGGTCAAAACCTTTCAAGTATACTTATCAAAAGGAAATTGTATTATATGCTCATTATAAGAAATTAGACTATTTTAGTACTGAATGCACTTATGCCCCTGAAGCATTTAGAGGTACTGCTAGAGAATTATTAAAATCTTTAGAAGCAATTAGACCTTCTTGTATTATGGATATTATTTATAGTGGTGAACATTTAACTTTAGCACCAAAGAAGAAGAAAGTCACTGTACTGTACAAGAATAAAAAGAAGGTAAATAATGAAACTGAAATTAATCCCGATGGGTCTGTCTCCTTAGGTAAGCCAAAATTTAAAGATGGGAATATTTGTGAAAAATGTGGTTATTTATCTTCAAATAAAATATGTAAAGCATGTATTTTATTAGGGGGATTAGAAATGAATCGTCCTAAATTAACCATTGACAATAATACTGCTATTGATGGAGCAGCAAAATTATCCAAGACTTTAGAACAATTATCATTTTAAGATTTCCTATATATATGCACAGGTGATGCTTGATGTTGAGGATAAACGATAGTTTCTGCAATAACTGTATTCTCCCTTCTTGAACAACCAAACACAATAATTTCAGCAATATCTTCTGCCGTTAAAGGTTCTGTACCTTGATACACAGAATCTGCCATTTTTTCATCTCCTTTACATCTAACCAAGGAAAACTCCGTTAATACTGCACCAGGATTAACTTCCATAACTCGAACTTTAGTATCAATTAATTCCTTTCTTAATGAATCAGTGAAATATCTCACAGCAGCTTTCAGAGCACAATAAACACTACCACCAACATATCCATCCCAACCAGCAATGGACCCAACATTGAAAATACTTCCAGAATTACGTTGTTTCATCAAAGGTAATATCTCTTGTGTCATATTAATCAACCCAACTACATTTGTATCCATCATTCCTTGAATATCTTCGTCAGTAATTTCTCCAACATTGGCCCGACCTAATGCCTTACCACTATTGTTTACTAAGACATCAGGAGTTTCACCAATATTACGAACAAATTTTTTAATACTGTCTTTTATAGTTACATCGAGAAATGCCGTATGAACTTTAATTTGAGGGTATTGTTGAATTAAGGACTGGGAAAGTTGTTCAAGTCGTTCTTGTCTACGTGCGCCAAGTATAAGTTTAATATTCCCCTTGGAAGCATGAGCGAATTCTCGAGCTGTAGCAGCACCAATTCCTGATGATGCACCAGTAATTAAAATAGATTTGTTAGCTAAACGTTCTGCTGCTTTGATTCCGTATGACATTGTGTGTGTGTGAGTTTGTTCTAGAGAATCGGGTTTAAGTTTCAATGGGGGAACTGATATTTATAGTTTTTTTTTTTGAGGTAGAAATTTTTCGTGGGGAAAGTGGAGTCAAAGGGTCTAAAGAATATGTTTTATATAGAAATTTAATACATAATCTATATACAATCTATTCAGGTGCTTTGTAGATATGGAAAGGAGAAGCTTGGTTAGTTGGAAAAACCAAAGTTTCAGCAATAACTGTATTTTCTCTTCTAGTTAATCCAAAAGTAATAACTTCTGCAATATCTTCTGCAACTAATGGTTCAGCACCCTTGTACACTGCCTTAGCAGCATCTTTATCTTGTTTAAATCTAACTAAACTAAATTCAGTTTCAACTGCTCCTGGATCGACTTCCAATACTCTAATCTTAGTATTAACTAATTCTTTTCTTAATACATGAGAAAAAGACTTAACAGCAGCTTTGGAAGGACAATAAATACCTCCACCAGGATATGGATCACGACCAGCAATTGAACCAATATTAACAATTGACCCAGAATTCTTCTGTTTCATAATTGGTAAAATAGCTTGAGTTAATGCAATTAACCCTAATACATTAGTTTGAAACATTCCCAAGATATCTTCAGTTAAGATTTCTCCAATTGGTTCTCTACCTAATGCCTTACCAGCATTATTAATTAAAATATCAATATCTTTAAATTCTTCAGGAATTGACTTAACAAACAGAATAATGGTTTCAGTTTGAGAAACATCATGTTGTTGAATATAGATTTTGATATTAGGGTAAGTACCTTTAAGTTGTTCAGCTACTGAAGTTAATTTATCAATTCTTCTCGCAGTTAAAATAAGTTTAATTTGTCCATTGGCAGCAGATGCTAATTCTTTGGCTGTAGCCTCACCAATCCCGGATGAGGCTCCAGTGATTAAAATGGTTTTATTGGCTAATCTTTCTGCTGCTTTAGATCCGTAGGACATTATATCTATGAAGAAGAAGAAGAGAAATTGTTCAACGAAATTTTCAACCTATAATTTATAGATTATCCGCGGTAAATTAATTTTGACGTATTCAGCCACAGTTTATATACGTAATTTACATATCTTTTATTAAGTAAATATATA
The DNA here is from genome assembly GCA_000497715.1 of Spathaspora arborariae UFMG-19.1A. NCBI lineage: Eukaryota > Fungi > Ascomycota > Pichiomycetes > Serinales > Debaryomycetaceae > Spathaspora > Spathaspora arborariae. The sequence continues at coordinate 113,456 of KI547145.1, forward strand.
ATGAGATTTACTGTAAATTATCGTTATCAATATACAAAATGACCTTCAAATATTACAGATAAAGGTTTTATACCTACAGCTTAGTAGAAAGTAGTTGGGGCATGAGCTTGGAATAACTTCTTTGATTTTTGAACTCTGTGAGGTAATGGGAATTTCAAATCTCTAGCTAAGAATTGTTTAACATATTGTCTCTTAACATCATCAGTCTTTTCCAATTCAACAACCTTTAAAATATGAATATTTCTAAATCTAGCTCTATGTCTAGCAGCTAAATCTTGGTACATAGTTTCAACAGCACCAACTCTAGTAACATCTCTGTATTCCTTATACATGTTATGAATACCAGATCTAGATTCATATCTAATCCAAATACCAAAAGTCTTAACCTTGGTTGGACGAGCTTCAGAAATAACATTAACTGAAACAATTTCACCAGAAGCTTTCTTAACCTTGTGTAATTTTTGTAAGAAATACCAGTAACGAGACTTGGCAACAACGGTATTTGGAGCAAAAATTCTCATTCTGAACAACTTTGGTTCTGGAATGGTATCGGTTGGTAAACGACGACCGATGACTTGATATTCGTTTAATCTAGACATTTCTAAAATGGGTTGTTAGTATGAAAGTTTTTTTTTACTTGATAGTTTGAAACTAAAGACCAGGAAGCTCATCTCATACTTAAATTTGACTTCTGGATTAAATTTATAATATGCTTGGGTAAGTGGTAGTTGTTCTTTATATAGTTTTTTTTGTTTGTTTGAAACTAACAGTAGTTATTTTAACATTCCTTTCTTCTCATCTTGGAAGTTGTTAACTTTTCCAAATCACTTTCAGAACTTCACTCTTCTTCTTATATTATCTCCTTCAATAACACTAGAACACTTCCATGCATCTCTAGTTTCACAGTATATGTATCAATCACTTACTTCTTAAACTGTTGATATCCAAATGTTATTCAAAGTAATTCTTTAATTGAATTTTTTTTTTCACTTTAAAATTTTTTGCGTGAGTTCTCTACAGTGGACCACCCAAGCTCAATGAGGATTTTGTTAGTGAACGGAATTTCCCATACATTTTAGGTCACAGTGTGCACCAATGCCCAAAAAAAAAAGAACAAAGAAAGTGATATGTTTTCCTGCATATTGAATTATATGTAAGAATTGATGTTTTGGTAAGTGCATGTACAAGAAGAAAATACCAGATGATATTGCAATGCACGTGCATCAGGGTTACAGCCCTAATAAATTGTTACAGCCTCCTAGTATTGGGGATGTAACAACACACAGTTTGGAACTTGTGTTGCAATTTGAAAGAACTAACAAGATGCGAAGTTAGATGATATACTCATATAAGAGTTCTTACAAAATCACATACAATCGCTCAAATACATTTATACTCTATATACTTTTCCTAAAGATTCTTCTTTAAACCATTTTCAGCCTTTTGTTTAACAATCTTTTCTCTTCTTAATTTAGCTAAAGTCCCACATTCAGTAGATAACCAACTATCCCAATATCTAAATGAACTAGCATAATTACCAATGAAATAATGATGATGTTCATCATGATGTTCTGCTCCAGCCCAAATGGGTAAGAATTTATTAAGACTCCAAGGGAAATCATAACCAGAATGAGAATCAACTGCTTGAAATAATCTAAGCACAATCCATAATGTAATTGTAAATAAATGAATTGGTGGGATTTGAGTATATTTCGTACCTAACCAAGCATATAAAATTGGGAATCCCACAGTTCCTACACCCAAAGCGGCAACTTCGGCAGGATGAGCATATTCAGCTGCTAATCCAAATGGAGCAGAATATCTATGATGGATTTTGTGAATGTTTTTATAGAACCAACCGACATGGAATAATCTGTGGAATGAATAATGCCAAAGATCTTCAAAAAAGAAAAAGATACCAATTTGAACTGCTTGGATTTTCCAATTAGGAAATGGAACTTCAACGGAAATCTTTAAAGTTTGACATAATGGATGAAATAACCAAATTGGAATAGCTTCAACAAGAAAATGTTGTTTCAACACAGATTTAAAGCATTCCCATTGTTCTTCATCAGTAGGGATTTTTGTAGGTTGCAACTTCCACTTATTAAAATATGGAATATGATCAATTATAAACCAAGGTAAACATCTGCCAAAATACATTAGTTCATGAGTTAAAAAGAATAATAATCCAGTAGCTAAAACATCATTATTCATATAGATATACCACGATGCCCATAATTTTTCAATAATTGATAATTTACTAATAAAAGCATTTTCACCAACTTGTTGTTGAATTTGATGATATATCTGTCCATAAGTTAATTGGGTGGTATAATTGGTTAAAAGATGAGAAAGCGAGGAATTATAATGAGCGAATTGTTCAACCAAATCCATATTGAGAGTATTATTTGATGATACAAAAAAAGAAAGAAAACTAGAAGAAGAAGGAAAAGAATATATGTGAGATTCCCTACACTATTTATACGATTCATGTATGATGAACTTATGTTTATGTCGTATTGAATTAAAAAAAAGAACCCGAATCGAATTATTTTTTTTTTTATTTTGCAACTTAAAAAAAAAAAAAAGAAAAAACGCATGAGAATCATACGATGTCAAAACCCGGTTATGATTTTTCTTAGGGGAAAAGTTTAAAGTATATTAAGGGGTACGAGCTATACGACCGGGTTTTCTGTTTTATTTAATCAAACGGTTTTCTCTAATTATTTCTTTTTTAATTCTTCGTTTGGAGAGTATTTTTATACGAGATACATCATGATACTTTGGGAATGTTTTCTCGGTTGTAATAATCGGGGAACGACATTCTTCTTTCCTTTAAACTTTTGTTTGAAGGAACGATCCAAACGGTGGTATACGAGGGTAATTGTGGAGTAATATTATTCAGGAATATGAAAGTATTTAATGTAGTCTTGTGTTTAGTGGTCTAGTTTCAAACCCCGTGCAAACACATAGCCATTGTTGATACTACGCGTAGAAAAATCACAATGAAACTTTGAAACTTGAAACTTGAACCAGAGAACCTAAGAAATACTCTTTAGTTTTACTACACTTGAACTATTTTTCTTGTATCTGATTTACACTATTAAGTTATATGCTATCTATTTCTTTTTCTAATATACTCTTTGTTTTGGTAAAATATCCACTAATAAACTATTATCAACATTCGCTAAATTCAAACCATTTTCACCACGATAAATTTCAATATTTTCAAAAAATTTATCAAACAAAAATGAAGTATCTAAAGGTCCACCTTTTGCTTCAGGATGAAATTGAGTACTGAATACAGGTTGATATTTATGAATCATACCTTCATTACTTAAATCATTCAAATTTGTAAAATATGGTTGCCAATCAGAATTCAAGGTTGTAGCATCAACAGCATATCCATGATTTTGTGAAGTTATATGACATTTACCAGTAATTAAATCTAATGCAGGAATATTATGAGCCCTATTACCATATTTTAATTTAATTGTTTTAGCACCAGCAGCTAATGCTAATAATTGATGTCCTAAACAAATACCAAAGATTGGTAAATCACGATACATATCCATAGTTTGGCGTAAATGAGAAACAGTAGCTGAACAATGGGTTGGATCACCTGGACCGTTAGAAATGAAAATCCCATCAAACTTATTAGCAATTTTATGAATTGGATAATCATAAGGGAAGACAGTAAGAGATGCTCCTCTTTGAACAAGACATCTCAAGATATTTTCCTTAACACCACAATCTAATACTGCAATATGCATATTTTTAGAATATTCTTTAGGACAAGAAATATGGAATGGTGCTTTAGTAGTGACTTTATGAACCAAATTAACTGTTTCTGGATCATCAAAAGCTGCATCTTCATCAGCATCATATTCTTCACCAATAGTAATCTTACCTAAGGAAGAACCTTGTTCTCTAAGATATGTAACTAACTGTCTAGTATCAACACCAGTAATAGCAGCAACACCAGATCTTTGACACCATTGTTGTAAAGATTCCACTGCTGTCCAATGAGAATATTCCAAGGCAACATCTGCAACAACAATACCAATACATTGAACATGAGGACTTTCAACATATTTTAATAAATCGAATTGATCTTTGGTTGAGGATGAAGGAACACCATAATTACCAATTAAAGGTTGAGTAAAACATAATATTTGTCCCTTATATGAAGGATCAGTCATTGATTCAGGATATCCTACTAAAGAAGTTGTAAATACTGCTTCTCCACTAACATTTTTATTAGCACCAAAAGAATAACCATTGAATACAGGTCCATTTTTAATAGTTAAAGTTGCTCTATCAAGTTTAGATTTATTATCAAGGAAGGGAACCTTAGAAGCTGGAGATGCAGCAGTGGCCAAACATCTTTTGTTAGTTATATATTTAAAAGCAGACAACATAGTTGAATAGTTAGAAAGAAGATGTGAAGAAAATAGAAAAATTTTCAAAAGATAATGAATCGCGGCTAATTTTTTCTACAGAAAAATGAATTACCCAATTAGGAACGAATGACTAATTTTTTTTTTCACCCAATTAAAATTGGAACATCAACTTTAACTATATTATCAGCAAATTCATTTTGATCATTACCTGTTCCCTTATACTTTACCAAAACTTGTAAACAATATAATCTGCCTACTAAACAACTCTGGAAACTTGGTAATAACGTAACATTACTCTTGTTTATTCTATCCAAGGGTATATTCAACTGTTTAATATATTCCAATTTACCCTTGGACGTTTGTTGAGGCTTCCAACTCAGTTCATTATTAAGTAAATTCAGATGGGAGTTGTTTGTTAATGGTTTGAAATAATCAGTAATAGTATCTTTCTTTATTCCTAGTGATTTTATAGATTTCAAATAAACAAACGAATCACGTGATAAGTAAATCTCATTATCTTGTAAGAAATGAACATAATTCCCTACTTGATCCTTTAATTTTTGTAAATTATTCTTTGTAATTTCAACAGGATTATCAATATCATATTCATGACCTTCTGTAGGGGATGTATAGAAAAAGTCATATCCTAATTGGAAAGGTAATGGGAATTCAGTACTATATGACCAAAACACTAAATTTGTTTCAATGGATGTGATAATTGGCGGCTTTACACTTAAATCTATAGGGGTGAAGATTAAAGTAATGTCTATGTTATCTATTATATCTTGTTTATGGTATAATTCGTCAATATGCGAAGAAGAACTCGACACAGGTCTCAATCCTTCATTGGAAACTGTTGGAGTTATTGTTGTTGATTCAGTATTATATTTTGTAATTAATTTAGGAGAAGCATAAGGAATTATCTTGTTAGGTACTTTAACATACATGTTCAGTTCACCTATTTTAACTAACGATGAAAGAATCATTTTTTTCTTTTTACCAAAGATTAAACTTGAAGTCTTGGTGCCAATCATAAGTTTATCATAATAAGTTTTTTGTTGTGGTGTTAGTGTAACATTTCGTTCAGGTGCATATTGATGGCGATTCTTAAATTTAATGCTTCTATTCGCTGTGACTAAATGTTTTCGTTTCATATCTTCAGATGATCTTTCCTCTTTGGTTAATTGTTCATCAAGTTCTACTTCAATTTTGAAGTTAATTACATTGATATCTCGCCAAGTATGTTTGTTGATAAAAGAATCAAATATTTTTTCGTCAATTCCATCAGTTTGACATTTTAAATTAGGGACAAATCTTAAGAAATATTGTCGATTTTTGGAAATAACATAATCTGAATCATTTTCTGCTTCATTAATTTCTTGATGTGATAGTTTCTGATTGGAATTGACTTTATCGATAATTTTAGCTTCAATAGTATAACTCACACTAACATCATCAAAACTATAATCTTTGGTTAGGACAGGTGTTCCTCTAACATTTAAAAACCCATATCCTAAAGCTTTATTCAAATGTATTGCTTCACCACGGTTATTAAAACATGTCTTGTCAATACCAAGGGTAGGGGGAGGTAATATATGAGACATAATTGAATCTTTACAACTTGTATCTAACAATTTATCAGGAAATTTAAATGTGAAGAATTTCTTATATTTCATATTTGGTTCAAGTGTTCTATCTGTAGGAAGTGCAATTTGACAACCATCACTTATATCTCTTGTAAATTCCTCATATTGAATTCCCATACTATTGGGAATATAAGTATATCCATAACTTGCATTTAAGTCATACATTTTAAGAAACTTCTTAACCAAGATTCGATGATATTTATGACTTGATATTCCTAAATTATTAACATTTCTTTCAATAATTTTAATTGTACCTTCTAAAGACACTGTAAATAATCCAAATTCCACAGGTTTATCACTGGTGTTGGTCACTATAATATATCCATTAACAAAATCACCAGTAGTATATTCTTTTAGTCTTGTTTCTAATTCATTAGTTTGATTAGGAACAGGGACTTTCTTAGTAACAAATATTTGAATGTCTATTGGTGATGAAGGTGCCTTTTTAAGCTTATCAATATTATCTAATGGAGAATGACCATATGTATCATTGACATGAATATTATTGGTATTACTGTTATCTTCTTCTTGTTGTTGTTCACGTTCTTGTTCAAGACGATATTCACGTAATCGATTATTCACTTGACTTAAAGTAGCATCAATGTTTGACGTCACTGGTGACATTGTATTATCAGCATTTGGTTCATATCCTGGAGGAGGAGAATGTAAATCTTCCGAGAATTGACGATCATCACGTTTTAAAATAGATTGGAACATATGGAATGAAGGCAAAATATCAAAATATTCTGTTTGTGTCAGTGAACTAACAGTTTGTAATGTCTGTATTGAAGAACTTGACGTTGAAGTCAATATCTCTGCTTGTCTTTGTTGTTGCAATGTTGGTCTAAAGGGAACATCTTTGCGTTTTGGTGACGAAGATCGAAGATTGCGTAAAAGGGAAGTCACTTTCGGTTTCTGATTGTGGATTGTTTCATAATCTGGAGGACTATTTAATTTCTCTTTAGTTAATACCATAGTTATTTAGTTTAAACTAATAAAGACCGGATGAAAATTATACTTTGACTTACTGGATTAAGTACTGGTGCAGTAAAACGGATGTTTACATCATACGGTCACGTGACTTTGGCTTTTTCCGCCCTCGGAATTGCATGAGAACAGTAGTATCAGAATGTAAAACTTTGTAATATGTGCTACTAGAATTGTATATCTTTACCTATATTTATATTTATTAACCTTAATAAGTATAATTATAGATAAGAGATACTGCAATAACAACTTTGACTCACCTTGCTTGTCAAAGTTTAAAGTGTGTCAGACTGACATGCAAATCGAATAAAGTAATTTTGGAGCTTTCATAAAAGCAAAACTTTTCAACTACAAAAAAATCATCACTCACACTTTCACGTTCACTTCATTCAATGATCCCCTCCTCCAAGTAAGAAAACAACAACAAGATGTTAATTAATCAGGAACCACGGCCCGGTCAAGGACCTAATTTATCATCAAAGTAAAAGGATTAACAGGTCCTCTTACACAGTAGACCGTCGTGATAAAATGTGGTATAGTCATCATGTTAACTAGTTGTTTTTTCTTGCTTATAGGACAGAATCATTAAATTAGACTTAATAATTTTATCCTTGGTTATGAACAATGTTCAATAGAGTGCAAAGTAATTTCATCAGACATGGAAAAAGTTTCTCTTCTTTAAAGATTCAGACATATGCTTGTCATTTACTTTTTATTATTCATCTTTTGAAAAGTTACATCTTGACTTATTGAATTTGTTAAAACCAAATATATATATATATCTATGTTTAAAAACACTTGAATGTTGTTAGTATTTTGTTGATACTAGAAATAACATTTTAAATCAGAAAAGCATGAATGGTATTAAAAAAAAGGTTGTCGTCAACGGGAATCCCGATTCTGACTCGTCATCTAGGCAATCATCATTTGAAAATATAACATAGAATATACATACACTTCAAAACTGTTAGTAAATTATTCACTTAACTCAATGAATTAATTTCAATCTAAATCAGTCACAGTGGGTTTCTGAGGCCCACAAAATATGCATTGTCACTCATACATTTATTCAGTGCCCAGTGCAATAGATCCTCATTTTGTAGGTGAAATTTGTCACTACCGAAAACCACATACTCTAAAGCTAACAGTTAGTATTTATACAATAGAAAACACATAGTGTAATTCCTAATCAGGGCGTATTGGTGCAAAAACGTATCAATCATAGAGATTCAGCCAGTAATTCCAGCTTTTGTTTTTGTTTAAATCATCATATAAGGAAATACCACATTATTAAACAAGACATACTATTCATTGTTCAAAATCCACTAAATATAAGTTAGTAATACATTCCAATAAACGTTAACGTCCCTAGAATATGATAAAAATCAGTAAGCCATGCATAAATAATGTTGTGATCATTCTAAAAAGTCACAAACTCTAGTTTGAATTGATTATTTGGATCATCCGTTAAAATATCATATTTTCTAAAAGGATAGGCTTTCATTTACATACGTTTTGAATTATAATCAAAAGACTAATAAACCATAACTAAGTTTTGAATTGAAGATTTGTTAAGGAAAGAAACAAGTGGACAAAATGTTCGAAAATTTTTTTCGCGATGTTCATTTTTCTACTGAAAGTAAAAATGGTAATCCGGGTAACTTATACCCTTTTAATATAGGGCTTACAGAGAGAGATTTATACATGTATAATATTTAAAATAAAATTGTAACAATGTTTATTAAATACATATATAATTACTTAGGCTGTTGTTGTTGTTGTTGTTGTTGTTGTTGTTGTTGTTGTTGATTATTTGTTGGTAGATTTGGCATTGGCATAGGTGGCATGGGCATGGGCATTCCTGGCATGAACATTGGTGGTGGCATACCCATAGGAACAGGAGGCATACCTGGCATAAATGGCATAACTCCAGGTGGTGGTATTGGAAACATATCTGGTCTAATAGGTAATTCACCAATTTTCTGCTTCTTAGCATCTGGCTCTTGTCCATTTTCTAACGGTCTCTTACCTAATTCAGTTTCTTTTGATTTTATATATTCTTCTAATTCAGCTTCTAACTGTTTGTTTTCTATTAAGGAATCGATAAATGTATCTTCTTTACCACAATTTGGACAATGAAAGTCGTTATCGATTAATACTCGTTCCAATAGGTTTTGATTATAATTGAAATTTTTCAATTTTTGAAGTTTGGAAATATCGCTACAACAAGGAGTCATAACAATTGGTGGTTCCAAGACCTTGTTCTCTGCCAAAGGATCAAGAAATTCTTGCTTTTTATCAGTTTCAATAAGTTTAATTAATTTAGCATTAAATTCTTGTTGAGATTTCCTATTTGCATTGGCGAGTTTTTCTTGATAACTTGTCCAAGTTTTAGAATCAGCTAATGCAACTACATAATTACCTTCATCAGTGACTAATATAATATTTCCTTCATTATCTACAACATCTCCATTCTCATTAGTCGAGAATGAATCTACTTTATTCTCAATATCTTGTTTCGAAATTGTTTTCAAATATGATTTAGGTATACCTGTAGTTCTCATGATTTTCTTTCCTTCAAAATTAGGATCATTATTAGTAGGACAGTTTTTAATCCAATGATCTTTCTTTCCACATCGATAACAAATATATCCTGGTGGTGGTGCATCTCCTGTTGTTGTAGTGGTTGTTGGTTTATAATGAATGATTTTATGCTGAGCTAATTCATCTTGAGTTTGCGCCCATGCATTGGTTTGATTCTCAAACATAAGTTTAATTCTATCTTCTTCAGATATGTTGTCTGGTATAGTGGTTGCTGTTGCTGTTGAAGTTGCAGCTGATGTTGCTGTAGGTAATTTTCGCGTGATTCTTGGTTTACCAGTAACATATCTTGAAGCATTATTATATCGATTACTAGTTACAGGACTTCGTTTAACCAAGACATAGCTTGAACGTTGAACGATATCTTGATCCAATTCATATTCTAAATCAGGTTGTTCTGAATGATATAATGTCAAGTTGAAGTCTAAACCATTGCCTAGTTGATTGGCTTGAATAATTTCCTTCTTTAAATCAAATACCGAGATTGCTGTACCATCAAAATGAATTATACTTTGATTTTTCTGATGTAGAAACTTGTAGTAGATTACTGAGGACATGTTAGGTGTATGATTCTAGCAAGTTATTTAGTTAATTGTTTGATATGGTATTAGTAATTCGGTCCGTGTGGTTAATTTCTCGTGCTACGGTTTTTTTTTGCTTGTGGTAGAATTTCGTACCAAAATTGAAAACCAAATCCATCGAAAAATTTTGTTTACATTTTGACAACCATTATTCAAACAGGTATTCAAACAGGTATTCAAACAACCATGAGTTATACTAAATCAAGTATAATTACATATGAAGATCATCTAGATATTCATTACGTCAAATTACCTTTGAAATATCACGATTCTGATATCCTTGATGTAACTCCTAAAGAACAATTCAACTTGAATGTTGCTAAGTCTGGTGGTCTTCTTCAAATAGACTCAATTGTTGATATGGTATCATATACTATTCTTCAAGGTGATAAAACTATTAAATTATTCCCAATAGTTAATTCTAATTCACTTTTATTTACATATCAACAGATTCATATAAGATTTCCTAACAAAATATTAGCTCATAGTATTACATATGTTCAAGACCAAATTATTGTTGATTTGATTGACAAAAGTTTCTTGTTTATAAATTTAGTCATCAATATTAAAGATTTCATCAAGGGGAATAAGTTGGTTTTAGATAAGTTTGATTCTTGGTGTCATATTTGCATTCCGTATTCTTTTGAATTGACAAATTCAATTCCTTATTATATCAGTCATTTGAATAGCAACAATTTGATAGTTTCCTTATCAAATGGTCAATTGATTCAATTTGATAGAAAAAGGGTGTTGTCCGACTTTATAGTGACCCATTTGGTTGAACATGCTCCATTTACTTTGTTTGGTGGGTTGTTTGGAAATAACAAAACTATTAAAGAAATTAATGGAATTTCTAAGGATTTAGTAGTTGATTCAATATTGTTAGATGATGTTTTATTTACTTTAACGATATCAAAATACTTGAAAATTTGGAATTTATCATCTGGTCGATTGATTAATTCAGTTTATATTGGAGGGGAATTTGATAATTGGTTAACTTTAATTCCAAACAAGTATATTCAATTGGTGGAATTTAATAATACAAAATATATTACCTTGTTTATTAATGATGAATCTGAAGGTTACAAGTTTAAAATGTATCAATTGGATACGCTTACTGAATTACCACAATATGAATTTGTTGCGAATATTAACAGTGAAATTAATTGGTTTATTCAAGATTTCATAGTTGAACAACAAAAAAACACCCTTAAATATCATGTGTTGTTTAAATCAAATGTTTATTCAAACTTGTTGACATATGATTTATCCCTTGAAACTGGTTCAGTACTTCAAATAGTTAAATCAATTACCAATGAAGATATTGAAGAAGTGTCACCTCACCACTTGACTGATTATTACATCACTAAGATATTTAATTCAGGATTTTACAATGAATTAATAATCAATACTTCTTTGGCATTACTTAATCCACATTTGTCCCAACCAATTACCAACAACTCGAAACTGACAATTATAAAAGCATTTTCTGGAAACAATGAATTACAATATTGGTTTAAATTCGATTCATTATGTCAAGAATTCCTTAAATTAAGTCAAGAAGCTTTGGCAATTAGTTTGTACCAAAATTCAATATTAAGTTTACAAGTTAATTCATTAGGTATATTTCATCCAATTCACTATTATCAACAAGAATTACCAGATAAACTCACACAAATATTTAATAAATTCAAACAAATTATCTCCCAAAAGTCCTTGTATAGGTTACATAAACATTTATTGACCATTGAATTAAATTCTGATCATATAAGTCAACTTTATCAAACGTTCATCTCCGACAAATTAAATGAATCTGAAATTCAAGAAATAATTTCGACTTTGGAATCTATACCTGATGTTGTATCTACAATTCAATCATTAATAGATACTAGTCTGTTTGAATTAATCAATGATGATTACGTTAATCCAATTCTGTCATTTGTTAAATTAGATACTATCTCCACTTTTGAATCAATTAAATCGGCTCATGAATTAATTCTTTTGAATTTGATTATCTTGTTTATCATTTGTCAAACTAATGATGAAATTATTTCCATGATGAACTCCATCATTTCAATATTAAAAAATTATGAATTAATTGAATTAATATTTACTACCAATTTCCATAATCCAGATAAGATTTCTGATTTATCCCAATCACTCTTTTGGAATGGGATTGTGGATAATTACCCAAAATTAAATAATCTTATTGTTTCACATAAATTGAATGATTCATTTGATTATTTAATCAGTATTATGTCGGATCATAAATTCGTACTTAATATTGTGATTGAATTAATTAACAAAGATCAAGCTAAGTTCTTACAAGAGGATTTGCTTTCTAAGTTGAATCAGAAAAATGTCATGGATAAGTTATTAATTGGATTAATTCATTTACTTAATGGTAATGCCAATGAAGTATATGCTACATTCCAAGACTTTACTCCTTTTAAACAATTAGAAAGATTGAACATTAACGATAAATTCAATGAGTTAGCTAACACAATATACAATAACAACGAATCAGAATACTTTCATACCCTTGCTAAGTTATGTCAACAACAATCCACCACTCAATTCCTTGAAATTGCATTGAAGTTTGAATTATCAGCAATCAATCACAGTTCCAGTACGGATTACTATCTCAACGTATTCGATATGGCCCTCTCAATATCAGACTACGACGTAGTATCACAATCACTCAACCATATAACAAATATAAAACCATATTTAACCAACCTTATCTTAAAACTAATTTCCGAACGTAAAATCTCAATAATCTTCCCACCAAATAATTCAATCTATATTCGTCATTTCAAATTAATCGATGAAATATTATCATCCTTGGCCAATACCGAATCTGATATGGTATCGGCCTTGAAATTATATGAATATTTGTATTCTTGGAGATTAATATCTATTAGAGAATTAGGAGATAAAAGAGGAGCAATTGAATCCTTGTATCAATTTATTACCCGATTCAAAGATTCAAATGTGGATACCAAATGGAAATTAAAGATTTTAGAGATTTACATGATTGTATTGAATGTATTGAAAGTGTTTAAAGAGGATGAGAGATGGTTATTAAAGTATGAAGCAATAAGAAAGGTTGTGCAGTTGGATGAAGTTAAATTGGAATACCTTATTTGGTTGAAACAATTACAAAATGATTCAGAAGAGGATCTTGGTGTTGTTTATAATTTATAGATTTATAGTAAAACCAACTTAGTTGTCACTTTTTAATTTCTCAAGATTTATTCACAGGTTTAGTTAAACAGATTCTGTTTGTGAATGTTATTGATTGCTTTAATAATTCGTGGGAATCACTTGAAATTCCAGGGAATTCCTGGTAATTTCATAATGACATTTAGAAATGATAATATGACTTAATGGAGGAAATGCATTAATATCGTCTTGCAAAAACTCTTTAATCATATTTTGATAATCTGATCTTTCGCTAAAATCTGATTGACCAGGTTTACAAATCCAATCAAAATCTTCAATCACAGGAAATGTATATGAAAAATTCCACGCCAATGAAATACGTTCCAATGAATACTGTTGACTGCGGATTTTGTTGGAAAGGGAACATGGACATAATCCATAAACTCCCATTATCAAATTAGTTAAACTATTTGGTTCCACAAGTTCAAGTAATTCTTCTATTTGATCTACATATGATGATAAACTTAAATGTTTCAAATTAGGTAAATTCTTGAATAACCATGTCATTTGTCCATAAGTATGAGTATCGCCTTCATAATTTCTTATTGTTAACTCCAAATTCACTATATCATCTAAGTTGAATAATTTAGTTATTCCTTCAATTTCATGATCAAATGAATCAAAAGTTAATGTTAGTCTAGTTATATTGAATGGTTGCTTCATTTTTGAAGTCAACAATTTAAACAATTCTGAATCAATTTCAAAAAGTCGAACTTTACAAATTGCTTTAAAATGGGAAAATGTGGTGAAATCAAATTCATTAATCCAAGTATGTGAAAGGAAAAGATTCAAACTTTTGATGGTATAATTATCCTTTGTTAGATTAATAATATCACGAGGAAATGAAATGTCATTGGCAAGTTCAATGTCTTCAACTTTCAGTAATGTCAATATTTCAGAACGAAATTCAATCCAATTACATTGTATACTTGGAGTTAATGTACCTCGCAGAAATACCACTAATTTAACGTGTTTCAACAAATCTATACGTTGATCAAATAATTTAGTAAATTGTTTAATCTCATTAATGATTGTGTATTTACAATTGTTGGGATAACATCTGTCGGTATTAATTAACACTGGATCGTGAAAGTTCACATAGATTGATTGATACAAGTATTTAATTGCTTTGTGATAGATTTGCTTATCTACCAATACCAATGATAATTTGTGTTTTTGGTTTAAATACCCCATGATTAAACCAATCTCATCTTCGGGCAACGAGGCAAGTGATATCACTTTCTTAATTGAAATGTACGACATGATTCGTATATTATCATCGGTTAATGTTTAAGCCCCAGAAAAATATTCGTGTTATTGTAGAGTATGCAGGATTGTTGCAGCAATTTCCAGAAAACAGAAGATAACGATTATACTATGTAAATTTAAAGAATAGTTTTAAAGAGGTGTACTAATGGAATAGTATTATTCCTCGGTGTATCAATTGATTAGTTTCAAACGAAACTTTCTACGTCCCCTCTTGACTTCATAATGACATGTTTTAATCATAATATGACGTAACCGAGGAAAACATTTAGTATCCTTTCCCAAAGCTTTAATAATCATCTTTTTGTGAAATTTATCCTCCCCTCCATAAGACTTATAAATTCGATCAAAACGTTCAAGGCTTGCGGGACATTTGTGTTGTACATCATGTAATAATCCGAAGCTTTGTATTGATTTCTCGTGGTTCCGGAGTGCTTTTTTAAATCGTGAATCTGGATCATCCCAATAAGTATCAAGAATTAAACTAGTCAACGAATTTCTTTTCAAACCTTTAAAAAAATCCTGCATTCTTACAATATAATCACGAATATAACTAAAATTCTTTAGGTTTGGAAAATTTCGGAAAAACCCGTTAAATAGATAAAATTCGAAATCTTCGTCCCCTTCATCATAATTAACTACCAATTCTAAAGTTGAAATTTCATCTAACTTGAAGAGTAGAGGAAACTCTTCTTTGGTTAGCATGGCCAGAGGACTGATAAATAATAATACTCGTTTTACTCGTAAAGGTTGTACTACTTTTGAAGCTAGATCTCTCAAACCGTCAATCAGATATTGGTGATACGAGACTGAATCAAGTGCCTTCAAATGGGAAAGAGTTTTGAGATCAAAGTCGTCAAGATTTCTAAACCATATATTCAACTGAGTGATTGTAAAATTATCTTCTACAAGATTAGCAGAAGCTTCAGAAAGTGTGATATTTTCAAGATCCGTCTCCAAGCCATCCTCACGAATTACTTTAATCCAATCATATTGCAGCAACTTTTCAAGATATGGCTCGTCTTCATCATTATGCAGGAGTATAACTACTTTGATGTACTTCAAAAAATGTATCCGAAGCTCCAATAATTCAAGGAATTTTTCAATCTCATTAATAATTGTATATTTGAGATTAAACAGATTGCATATATCCGTGTTTACTAACAAATCATAATCTTGGACTTGTACAAAGATTGATTGATATAAATATTTGATGGTTTTGTTATAGAATTGTTTATTCGTAAACATCATAGCTAGTTTATGAGTCTGGTTTAAATACTCCATTATTAACCCAAACACTTCATCGGGTATATCCAGAAGTGTCACCTGTGAATCTAATTGATCTACCATATTGTAGAGTTTGAGTATCCTCGGTTTAGTTTTGTAAATTAAAAGGGAGCTCACAAAGCAATCTGGGGTTAAAGTAACTAAATGAAACTAATATTTTATAAAGAATTATTAAGAAATATTAATTTTGTCAGGTTGTTCTTTTATGTGGACAAGTTAATAAGTCTGGTTAATTTAGTTCTTGGTGAAAGCGCGCTGACGAGGATGAGCAAAAGGTGACTTGATATAATAGGCAGTTTTCCTTTGTAAAGATTTATCAATTTAGATAGTATTTTTATTCTTTTCTTGATTGTTTGAGAGACT
>KI547145.1:130833-147431 GCA_000497715.1 Spathaspora arborariae UFMG-19.1A
ACCAAAGAAAATTAAGAAAACAGCAACAAACCTCCAAAACAAAAACAAATTACAACACTTGCTCCCCTGTTTCAGAAGGGATCGTGGATACGTAACTTTGTCAACGCACTTCGATTAAAGTCATCCTCTAGTATTCGAGTACTCCACAAGATAGAATATATGCAGGATGTAACAAAACTATTCATTTCAAATGGTTGTTTGAAGAATTACCCCCAGTGTCATTATTTGGAGTATTGGAACAATCACAGGCTTGTACATGTAAATAAAAATAATTGATCAAGGAGTAATTGACGCCTTATAAATGTATATACGGAAGATGTTCAAACAGTATACGAATCATCCACCTAGAAAATACTACAAGAGATGACCTGTGATATTTTTATATTTCCTCCTTGAGAAGTATATAATACAATATAAAAACAATTTGATATAATTCAATTCTTGTTGACAGAGATATTTCTTTATTCTTGTTATATCATGAATGATGGTACAATATAATACCATCTGGGGGTACAATTCTAGAAATTCATAGGTACTAAACGAAACCCAACACCAGGAACCCTTGTTATTTCATAATAACATTTTGAGATGATAATATGGCATAACCGTGGAAACCGTTTAATATCATTGCCCAAAATATCAATAATAAAATCTTGATAATTCATTCCATGTTTTTGAATTGGTTTACAAATTCTATCAAAAGATCGAAGACCTCGGTCAAAGTAGTAATTCCTATCAATTACCAATCCAAACCTAACTATAGATTTTTCCTGATTCCAGAGTGCTTCTTTAACTTGCAACTGTGAATCTTTATAATAAAAACCTAAAATCAAACTAGTTAATGAATTCTCTTTCAACCCTCGAAGACTATCATTTGCTATGTTATACAGATCACATACAAAACTTAAACTATTCAATTTTGGTAAATTCTGGAATAACCATTCAAATTGGGAGATTGTGTTTCTACAGTGTGGAAATTGTGATATTATTATTTCCAAAGCCTTAATCTCATCCAACTTGAATAATCGTGGTAAATCAACTTCAGTCATCATATCATTGACCTCATTAACGAGCATGCACACTCTTTTTACATTAAAAGGTTGTATCAATTTTGATGCTAACAAACCAAATTCTTTTCCACAAACATTCAAAAGTGTAACTGATTCAAGTGCTTTTAAATATGGAACAATTGTTAAATCAAACATAATCACAGTATCCGACCAGAGATAACATTTTAGTCTAGTAATTGTATAGTTATCTTGTAAAGGATATTTAATACTATAAGGAAATGTAAGATTTTCAAGATCCAGGCCTGACCTATCTTCAGAAATTACTTTGATCCAATCATATTGCTTCTTATAAACTTTCTTTTTAATGTATGACAGGTGTTGTTCACCCTCCAGGAGTATTACTTCTTCTATATTTTTCAACAAATTTATGGGTCGTTCCGAGATATCAAATAATTTTTCAATCCCATTAATGATACTATATTTACAATTAAACAGATTACATATATTGGTATTTATTAACAAAGGTGACCCTTGGTCGACATTAACAAAGATTGACTGATATAAATACTTGATGGCTTTATTATAAAATTGTTTGTTTATTAATACCATAGCTTGTTTATGATTTTGATTTAAACAACTCATGATTTTCCCAAATACATCCTCAGGTAATGACACAAGTGCCAACCCTGAATTGAACCGATTGTTCATGTATTCCATTAATGATCTCTTTGAATTTAAAAAAAATGAAAAATATCGTCTAGTTTGAACCCCACAAAATCATATCGTAGTATACAGGATGTTGCAACCTTTAAAAAAATAATTCGAAAATTACAATAGAAAGAGAATATTTTTTTAAATCTGTTTTTGAAAGTGATGAAATTATTAATGTGTGATTTTGCTTCTATAGCTCAATTAGTTCTTAATTCATAATATATATATTCGGTTACTAAATGTTATCCTGGTTCAAAACGTCCTATCAAAACTTTAAATATATTCTATTTAAATGTCTCTTTAGTAATTCATGGGTATTATGAGAAATCCTTTGCCAGGCTCCCTTTTAACTTCATAATGACATGTTGAAATAATAATATGGTTCAATCGAGGAAATCTTTGAGTATCATTTTTAAAAAAATTGCTAACCATTCCCTGATAATCATTAGAAAAGGATTCATCTTCTGGCAATCGTTTACAAATACGATCAAATTCATTAAAGATGGAATATGTTCCAAGATCAGCAAACATGGAATAATAACTTGGATCAATAGGATGAGATCTAGCCAGTGAAAGACGAGACAATATAATTCGTTCTAATGATTTTTCTTGTTTCCAAAATAAATCGGGAATTAGAAATTGTGAAGGTGATTCATTACGACCCACAACTAAGGTAGTTAGAGAATTTTGTCTCACCGGTTGAAGCAATTTATATCTAGTAGTCAGATCGCAACATAAACATAAATTCTTTAGATTCGGTAAATTATCAAATAACCATTTAAGTTGGGATAGTGTGACTTGGTCTCCTGAATAAATAGATACTGTTAATTCCAATTGCTTGTCTTTTCATATAAATTCTTGTTCATAGACATCACAGCCAATTTATTTTTTTGATTTAGATAACTCATAATTCTGTCAAATACATCTTCAGGTAATGACAGAAATGTGAGCGCTTGTGAATTATATTCCTCAATCATGTTACTCTATATGTGGGAGAGATATTTTAGAAATAATTTAATGATTTGTGATATGCAGGATAAAACTTAAACCAGTTATAATTTGGTTACGTACATAGTATTTGTTTTATTCCAATGCATCGAATTTAACAAGAACATGTGATTAAAGATTAGTGTTCATATTAAATTATCTTCTAGATTAACGCCTTCAGTAGAAAGTTATTAATCAAAACATCTTTGAATGGTAGAAGCTTGGAACTAATTTTGCCTTGAGATCAAACAAACTTGTGTAAAGATCCTTTAGTAATTCATTGGAACAATATCAAATCCAATACCTGGCTCTCTTCTGATTTCATAATGACATTTGGAAATAAGCATATGATTCAACCTGGGAAATCTGTTAATATCATTTCCCAAAAATCTAGCAATCATTTGTTGATAATACATCCTATGAAAATGCTGATCCTCAACAGGTTCGTAAATACGATTAAATTCTTCAATAAGTGGAGCTGTAAACAGATAGTCAAGAGTCAATGCAAACTTCTGTATTGATTTCTCTTGTTTCCAAAGTAAATCTGGCATTCGTAATGATGAGGAATACAAAAAGAGCCCTATAGATAAACTAGCTAATGAATCTCTGGTCACTAGCGCAAGCAATTTATTTACAGTTATCCGATTCGTCAATGCAGACAAATGTTTTACATTTGTTAGATGATTGAATAACCATTGAAATTGACCTAACGAAGGAGGATTTTGCGAAAATTCTCTTATTATTTAATTTGAAATTTCTCACTTGATCTAGCTGAAAAAGGGCAGATATTGGTTCTAACATTACTCTGTCATTTTCAAAGTTCATCATTAACAGCTTTATGCAAAATTGGGGTTTTAATTTTTGCAATTAAATATTTTAGTTCAATCTCAGTGATTTCTCCAACTTTAATATGTTCAAGAGCCTTTAAATGTGGAAGAATCGTTAAATCAAATCTATCAGTTTCACCAGGAGAAAGTGAAAAATCTAAAGTGGTAATTGTATAATTATCTTCCATAGGATAATTGATAGTATTGGGAAAGAACATAGTTTTGTCAAATTCCTGTTCCAGAAATAAATTCCCTGCATATACTTGAATCCAAGTACATTGCATTTGTTTAACTAGTATTGTAATAAGCTCCCTATTTTCCGGATATCTACACATAATTACTCTAATATGTCTTCTCATTCTTCTGTTTTCACGTAATATTTCAATTATTTTGAAACCTCCATTAGTAATAGTGTATTTACAATTAAACAGAGTACATATATCAGTATTTATTAATAATGGATCATTGACATTCATATATAGTGAATGATATAATTTTTTGACAGTCCTTTGATATGGTTGTTTGTTCATTAACATCACAGATAATTTATGTATTTGGTTAATATGACTAATAATTAAGTCAAACACATCATCAGTTAATGTCTCAAGCGACAACATTTCTGAGTGACAGATATCTTACTTGCTTATCAACTAACTCAATGGAATTTGAGTTTTCAAAGTTTATATTTAATAATACGCGCGATAATTCCTTATACATTTTATGCTGATACATTGTACCATAAGGGACAAAAAGAGACAAAGACACTACGTTTTCTGGTTTTTCATGATTACAAAGTAAACTGGTTAATTCTGTATCATTACTTCTGATTCTAATTCTAAGTTGCCATAATTTATTGGAATTGCATAAAACCCTATGTCAGCCATTCTTTTCACCTGATAATGACATCTTGAAATAATAATATCTTGTAAACGAGGAAATCTATTAATATCATTTCGTAAAAATTTATTGATCGCTGCTCTGTAATTGGTTCGAATAGGATAGTCTTGTTCGATAGGTATCCTAATTCGTTCAAATTCATCAAGGTAGGAATCCAAGAGGTCTAAAAGAGACTTGTCCACCAGATCATGTATAACCAATGAAACCCTTTCAATAGATTTTTCCTGCTTCCAAAGCAATTGTGGAAGTTTTATATTTTGGTATGGCAAATAGACCCCTATGATTAAGCTAGTTAAGGAGTTCTGCTTAATACCTTTAAGAATTTGAGTTATCATAAGGGTATATGAACATATGCAAAAATGTTTTAGATTTGGTAAATTATTAAACAACTCATGAAATTGGGTTATTGTCCGGGGATTTCCCACAAAGTCTCTGATTGTTAATTCCAAAGTGGTTATTTGGTCTAACTCAAATAATTTACTTATACCATCAAGTATTATGTGATCATTTTTAAATGTTAGTTTTAACAGCTTCACTCGTAGAGGTTTTGTGACTTTTGAAACTAATTCTCTAAATACATCCACTTCAATATCTAGAAGTTGAACTCTTCTAAGGGCTTTCAAGTACTGAACACTCTCCATATCAATATTTTCAATATCATCAGGCATGACATACATACTCAAACTAGTAATTGTATAGTTATTATTTCTAAGCCAAATCTGTTTATTTGGAAAAGATATATCATTAACAGTATCTAGATCCATATCCGGCCCTGTCACAAAATTTCCTGATACTAAAGACTCGGCCGTTGTTCGAATCCAGTAAAACTCCTTTATAGGGACACTCAATCTAAGGAGATCCAAATAACCCTCCAGAAACATGATAAGTTTAATGTATCTTACCAATTGCTTACGTTGTTGTAACAATTTCTTTAGATCATGATAGTAATTAATAATTGAGTATTTACAATTAAATTGAGTGCAAAACTCGGTATTGATTAATATATGATGATCATTGTTTACATAGATTGATCAGTGCAAACTTGGAACTCCCTTTTGATATAATTTCTTATCCAAGAACATAACTGCTAGTTTTTGTTTCTGATTGAGATGATTCATTATTGATTCAAATATATCATCAGGTAGTAACAGGAGCGTCAATCGCTCGTTATGTGAATTGGATTGTTCTATCATAGGGTGTGTGGTTTGTACTATGTTAGTGTTGCATTGGTTTGTACTTCACAATATCACCTCAGAATTAATAATGTGTAATATGCAGGAAATATCAACTATATCCAGACAGGCTTTAGTAATTCATTGGTACCACCTGAAAACCTACATTTCGTCCCCGTTCTACTTTATAATGACACTTTGAAATAATAACATGATTCAAACAAGGAAACTTTTCAATATCACCCCCTAAAAACTGAGAAATAAAATTTTGGTAACGAAATCTCAGAGGGACATCTTTTTCAATTGGTTTACAAATATGATCAAAATCATTAATGTCAACGTCAAAATTATCCAGGTAAATCACTAACGAGAATCTTTGTATTGATTTTTCTTGCATCCACGTGAATTCAGGAACCCTTAATGGCCAGTAAGTACATAGTATTAGGCTGTTTATAGTATCTCCTTTTAAAACTCGAAGAGCTTGGTTTAATGTATCCCATGGATCACATATATAACTAAGATGTTTTAGTTTTGGTAAGATTTGCAATAACCATTGAAATTGAAACATTGTAGAAGAAAGTTGTGGAGACTCTAAAACTACCAATTCCAAGGTGGTTATTCCATCTAGGACCAATATACGTGGTAGATCCTCTTGAAGCAACATACCTGACGCACTTTTAATTATCAAAGACACTCGTTTTACACCTAAGGGTTGTGGTATCCCTGAAGCTAATAATTTCAACTCTGTTCCAACAATTTTTATAAATCTCACTGATTCAACTGCTTTCAAATATGGAAGTACTTTTAAATCAAACTTAGGTGAAAGTTGAATATCAGTAATGGTATAGTTATCTTGAGGATGAATCGGAAATGTGAGACTTTCAAGATCTGGATCTTGTTCGCAACCTAGCTTAATCCAGATGTAATTTCTCCTTTGAATCATCGTTTTAACAATTGAATGGTAAGTTGTACCACTCAGGAGCATAATTAATTTAACACATCTCATCAAGCTTATATTTTGACTGATGAATTTAATGAGATTGCCTATATTGTTGATAATGGAGTATTTGCAATTAAATGAAGTACAAACATCGGTATTTACTAACAAAGGATAACGAGAAAAATTCACGTAAATAAACTGATATAAATTCGAAATAGTTTTTTCATATAATTTCTTATTCGTCGACACAAGTGCTAGTTTGTGCCTCTGATTAAGATAACCTAAAACTAAATGAAATATATCAGTAGGAAGAAAGAGAAGTGGAAACACTTGGTTAGTCAAATTGAAATTATCCATGTTTTATTAAATTGTGGTCCATTGTGTGTACCGGCGTATAGAAAATACTTTTTAACCTATCATATGCAGGATAATCAACATTATTTCGTATTGATTTACAATTGGTATCTTTTGCAACCACAAAGATTGGACTATTTATCATTAAATTCCCTTATATTCAAATCCCATACATAATTTATACCTCTAATGATTCAATGGAACTATATTGAAACCAATACCGGGTATCCTTTTAACTTCAAAATGAAGTCCAAATACACCAACATGACGTAAATAGGGAATTCGTTCAATATCATTTCCCAAAATTTCCCTGACCATTTCTTGGTACTCCTGTCGCAGATCATAATCTCGTTCAAGAGGTTTAAAAACTCTCTCAAAGTCTTCAATCAGGGAAAATGAAAGCAGATAATCCCAATTTAAGGAAAATTTCTCTATTGATTGTTCCTGACTCAAAATAATCTTGGAAACCTATTGTGCTGGGGATAATGTATGAAGACCCATTACTAATCTGGCTAATGAATTTCTTCTAACTAGTGGGGGTATTTCATTTGTCACCTTCATATTAGCTAGTAAACTTAAATGTCTTAGATTTGGTAGATTATCAAATAATAATTGAAATTGAGATATCCAGTAAGCATCTATGGAGGATTCCTTCATCGACAAATCCAAGGTTATCATTTGGTTCAATACGAAGAGAGTGCATATTCCCTTGAACAGGATGTAGTCATTTGCAAATGTCATCAATAAATGCTTTATAACAAAAGGTTGTTTGACTTTAGAAGCGAACAATAGTAATCCTTTTGAATTGACGTTTATAAGTTTTACAGAAGTAAGTGACTTCAAATGAGGAAGAATCAGTAAATCGAATGTTTCAACCAAATTAGGTGAAAGATAAAATGTCAAATGTGTAACGGTATAATTCTCTTCCTTGGGATAAATAGTATCAATAGGAAATGTAATATCCTTTATACTGTCAATATCCAAATCAAACGTTGAATAATTCTCTGCACAAAACTTAATCCAAGTATAATCTTTTACCAGGATCATTGTTTTGAAAGTAGATAGGCTGTAGCCATGCAGGAATACGATTCGTTTAATATATTTTAAAAAATCCTTAGGCTCCTTGAATATTTCATGAAGTCTGTCAATTCCGTTGATAATCGAGTATTTACAATTGAATGAAGTACATATATCAGTATATATTAACATCGGTTCTTGGGATTTGACATAAATTGATTCATATAAATATTTACTTGATTTTCTGTATAATCTTCTATTCATTAACATTAACTTTAGTTTATGCCTCTGGTTAATATTATACATGATTAAATCAAAGATATCATCGGGTAAGGTTGCAAGCGTCAACATAACCTGTCACCAATAGATTTAGTACTTGTAGTGCTTAAACTTCGTCTCCAGGTAAACTTGTTAGATTCTATATGCAGGATATATAATCTTTGAAGAGCATTGAAGAACTACGAAATTGTATATATTACTCAACTACGACTGTTGAGAGTGGGGTTTTAACAAGCTAATTCATTCAGTATTTGAAATAAAATAGTCAATTGAAACTATAGTTTGTTGAATTTAAGAAAGACCATGAGCAATATTTGTTTAACTGCATCTACTTTTATTACCTTAAATTGTTTCATACTTTTACGTCTTAATGTTCAAGAGTAAAACTATCAACAACTTCGGGTAATGAAGAAACCGCAAACGAATTCTCAATTACTAAAAAAATGTGAAAAAGGTGCTTGACATGTAATAGTGAAGATTTATTCTTCTCTGTTAACTTGTTTAGCTTTTTTTCAGTAGTTTATAACAATCACTTTGAAACCCAGTACCAGAATCTCTTTACATTTCATAATGACAATTGAATGTGATCACATAATGTGATCTAGGAAACTTTCCAATATCATTCCCTGAAAAGCTCGTGATTATTAATGGGAAATCAATACATAGGGAACCATTTTGCGGTGCGGGTTTATGAATTCGATTAAAGTCTCAGAGGGAGGTAATTTTGCTTGGATTTCTAGTGAGTGAACTAACCAGATGATCTAGAAGCAATGAGAACCGTTCTATTGATTTTTCTTGGTTCCAATGTGACTGTGCAACTTTTAATGATGACGAAAATGTATAAATACCCATGGTTAACGTTGTTAATGAATCCCTTTCCGCAAAAGCAAGTATTTGATTTATCGCAACTGAATCTGCTAACAAATATAAATGTTACAAAAACCAATCAAATCCCTCTAACACAATGGATCACAAGTAAACACCTTAGATGATAAATCGAAAGAAGTTATTTCATCCAATTTGAATAGACGATGTATTTATCTAAAGTCTACCTCATCATTGTTGAATTGCATAGTCAACCTTTTTATACTGAGAGGTTTTCTAGCTATGAAGCGCAACTATCTTAATGCATTCCCATCAATTTCCACAATTCCAACAGTTTTAAGAGCCAACATATACATAATATCTATCATCTCTCCCTATGTTGTTTTTTCTCAAGAACAACATTCAACGTAATACTTTTTTTTTGAAATGCTAATTTTATTGACTTTCCTTTTTTTTTTTGCAGCAACTCCAACAATCGGGTAAACTATATATTCCAGAATGAATAATCCTCCTGCTTTTAATACCTATTAAAACAGACTTATTTAAATATACTCTCGATATGTATTGGAAATGGAAGAACGCCAAAGTTGTGAAAGATGTTCCTATTACAAATCTCGCAAATGAGATTGTTCAGATAATACTTCAACATCTCAATCAGTTTGATTTAACTAGAATTATATTGATCAATAAATGGTTTTATGAAGTAGGAATCAGGATGTTATACAATCACATATATGTCAACAATGGAATTAATGACAATAACATCTTTATACATCCAGATAAATATGATTCCACTCGACTTACCATAATTAATCAAGGATTAAAAATATTCAAAAAGAGAGTCTTAAAAAAACGAAATATCAAGTTTATCAATTCAATAACTTTCTTTAATGATTCAGGTTTAGAAAATATTTATAAATATTTAATTAAAAAATGTTCTTGGGTAAACATTACAATTTTAAATCCATCATTGAATGGAGTCTTCCATGACAATCAAAAGAGACTTTTTGGAGCCAACAAATTAACCAGATTTAGAGATAATCATATTAGGTCCTTACCTCTATTCGAGGATAATTATACTATTCAAGAATATATTATTGATATAGTTGAACCAGGTACATTACAATTAATCCCCATGTTAAAACTATTGAACAGTCTTGAAATTAATGATTCTAAATTAGATGTGGTTGCACGTTTGAAATACCACAATTTGAAAAACATCTCAGTAGAATCATTAATCTTGAATGTATTTCTGATTCAATTAGCTCAACTTGAAGATGTTTTCAATTTAACCAGAATTAAAACATTAAAAATTTCGAGTTCTGACTCTTATTCCAAATATGATGAATTAAAACAATTAACTAGAAAACTAAGCAATCTTACTAATATATCTATTAATTGGAAACTGGGAAGTCTACCAGAGATGATGTATAACTTGTCTCTGGTAAACAATTGTCTTGCTCATATAAATCTAAAAACTGACCAACAGTTTCAAGTAAATCATTTGAACTCGTATCGTATTCAATTTATCAAACATGAAAAATCATTAGTTACACTAAATTTAACCGGAGTTTATGAGAATAGTGTATCAACGGCAGTTAGACATGGTTCAATATTTAAACGTTGGTTTAGAAAGGGAAATCAGGAAATTAATTATGTAGAGGGAGGATCTGACAAGAGTTTCGATGTTAGAATGTTTATACGAGGTCGCTTCCCAAAATTGAAACAAATTGTGATTAATGATTGGTATTTTATAATTAAAAACGAAAATGATGATAGGCAAGTTATACCTGTACAGAGGATATTCCTTAACACAAGATGAATTCTATATGATTTGATAAATATTTAACTTCTATTCGATAGAAGTGATTTCTGTTTCTGGTAAGATTATTATTGAAGTTAATACTCATACTCTATTGTTTGAAAGAATTCATGATATTGATATGCTGGTATAACCACCATTTAGACAATGATATCGTCATACACCTCTTCTGACTGTAGAATTAGATAAACTTGTATTCCAATTGCACCTGAAAAATGACCTTGGCCAACCGATTTCTAGCTTGCCTTGTGTTGTCCTTGGTAAAATGATTTTGCTTTAATTATAGTATGGTCGAGATTATAATCGAGATTAATATAAACTACAAAGCTTTTTGTCTTTTACATCACAGCAAATATCTTTCTTACTTTGGAATCTTGATAATAGCTGTTTTCCATATACTCTTTTTGTTTTGAATGCTAGTTCTTTGGTTGTTTTCAAGTTTGTCAGTTTTCTTTTTTTTGTTTTTTTTTTGCAGCATCAACTACACTATACTGTATAATCCTTGTTTATTTTAACACATTTTACCTTGTTTAATCCTATCAATTGAATAGGTAATGATGTATAAGGAAACAAGTATTATGACTAAAGCTCCCATAATGAATCTCTCAAATGATATCATGTACATAATCCTGCAACATCTCAATCAGTTTGATTTAGTTAGAATTGTATTGATCAATAAATGGTTTTATGAAGTAGGAATCAGGATGTTATACAATCACATATATGTCAACAATGGAAGTAATGACAATAACATCTTTATACATCCAGATAAATATGATTTATTTAAATTCACAATACTAAATAAAGGTTTAAGAAGGTTTAAAAAGAAAGTTTTGAGAACACCTAATATCAAGTTTGTTAATTGGGTAACTTTCTTTAATGATACATATTTACAAACTCTTTATAAATATTTGATTAAAAACCATCCTGAGATAAAAATTCGAATTTTAAATCCAATTTACACTGGGCTAATCCATAATCATCAAACTCGACAATTTGAAATCAACAGATTAACTAGATTGAGAATCAATCATCCTCTGATGTTGTTACCTATAAATGAGGATAATTATACTATTGAAGAATATATTATTGATACTACTAAGGCTGATGTGTTAAATTTAATTTCCAAGTTAAAACGATTAAAGTATCTTGAAATAAATAATTCTAAATTAGATGTAGTTTCATGTTTGGCTTATCACAACTTGAAAAACATCTCAGTAGAATCCTTGTCCTTGAATGTATTTCTGATTAAATTTGCTCAACTTGGAAATGTTTTCAATTTAGATACAATTAAAACAATAAAATTATCCAGTCAAGATCTTTTATCCAGATATCATAAAGAATTCCGTCACTTAACTAAGAAACTAGTTAAACTTGTTGATATTTCGGTTAATTCATATACATGTATGTCAGGAATAGTGTATGGCTTGCACCTGGTAAATCATTGTCTTGCTCATATAAATTTGAAAACTAATTCAGTCTTTACCACCGAGAAATTGAGTACATGTCGTTGTATATTCATGAAGCATGAAAAATCATTAATTACATTAACTTTAATTGGGAATTATGAGAAATATACTATTCCCCCACAATCTAGATCTGTTTTGATTTTAAAACGATACTTCAAAAAGAGAAATAACAATGGGTATGTAGAACATCCGGAACAGAGTTTGTTGGTTGATGATATTAAACTGTTTGTAGGAGGTGCTTTCCCAAAATTGAAACAGATTGTGGTTAATGATTGGTGTTTTCAATTTACAAAGAAAGACGATTATAAGGAAGGAATAGCTATACCTAAACAGTGTCTAGGGTTTTTTTCATCATGCTTGTAATTAATGCTTATAGGTTTGCTGAAGTATATATTATTTATTAAATATTCTATCCAATATTACCTCCCATATTACCTGCCCCCTTGGGATTCTCATCTTTCCAATCATCCCAATTTCTCTTTTCTAATTGAGCTTGTTCATCTTCATCACTTTCATAATCTTCATCTTGAGGTTTATCTTTAACTTCATCTTTCATTAATTTACCATGAGACAATTCATAATCAAGATATTCTTCTACGGTCATTGAAGGTAATACTTGACCAGTACCAAATACTTTTTCCTTAAGACGTTGTCTTTCTGATGTGATTGTGAATGGTTGTAACACTTTCCCGGTTCGAGAAACCAATTGAGATATAGAAGATGCTGTAGTTGGTAATGTTTCTAATCTTGTAGTGAATCCATAATCATTTTCTCGACTAGGTTCCCGTTTATCTTGAGGTGGTGGTGGGGGTATAAATTCAGGTTTAGATTGTAGGACTTTTAATTCTAACGAATTAGAAACAATTAAATTGAATGATTTCAATGCATGAAGCTTTAATTGGTCAATAAATACTTGACGCACAATCTCATCATCAAAATGTTCAAACTCTTCATCTTCTTCAGTATAGTATTGATCAAGAACTTCTAATTTTGAAGACAATTCTTTTTCAGCTTTATAATTAGCAATTTTCTCTTCACGACTTATACTCGAATGTGTATCAATTATTGTATCTTGTTTAAACAATTGTAATTTATCTTGTTGAGTTTTATCGAGAACTCCATAATTATTTAAATGATTTAAAAACAGAATAAGTTCTTTAATACTCAAGTCCAACTTTGAAGATCGAACATCACCCATTACCAAACTATTTAAATTACCCAAATAATAATCAACATTAAGGAATGTAATGTATGATGTATTTAATTCATTCAATTGTTCATTTTCTGTAAATAATCCTAATTGATTAATTAACTGGGAAATTAATTGAAATTCTTGAATTAACTTTACAAGTGAAGCTTGACTAACAGGAGTTGTATGTATAAGCTGTTTATATGCTTGAATTGCTTGTTTATATCTTTGTCCTACTGTCAATTGTTCCATTTTTGCTTGAAGTAGTATATTGCAATGTTGCATTTTCATATTAGCAGTTTTTTTATACATATCCCGAAATATCCTACTAATCACATGATCATATTTCTAATTCGGGCTCGGAAGAAGAGAAACATAGTTCAACTCAAAATGAAGAAAAAAAAAGGCAAACGTTTATTAATCTTCTATCTGGGGTGTGTGTGTGATACAAAGATGAGTGCACCAGCATATTATGAACTCTATAGAAGATCTACAATTGGAGTAACGTTGACTGATGCTTTAGATACACTTATTTCTGATGAACGTATCCCACCACAACTTGCCAATAGAATCTTGACTAATTTTGATCGAATTATAAGTGAATTACTCAAGAGTGAAAGCAATATAGCTAAATCAAAATTAACATTTAAAGGAGATTTAAATACTTATAGATTTTGTGATGATGTCT
Source organism: Spathaspora arborariae UFMG-19.1A (assembly GCA_000497715.1). Classification (NCBI taxonomy): domain Eukaryota; kingdom Fungi; phylum Ascomycota; class Pichiomycetes; order Serinales; family Debaryomycetaceae; genus Spathaspora; species Spathaspora arborariae. The sequence goes on from KI547145.1 coordinate 145,021, forward strand.
GGACATTTATTATCAAGAATGTTTTAATTAAAATGAGTGATGTTACTGGAGGCGGGAGTGGTGGCGATAGTGTTGATACTGAAGTTCAAGTTGACAGGTTTAAAATTGTTGCTTGTAATTCAAGAAGAGCTGGTGAGATGTAATATTTAAGTTCTATAAAAAAAATGTGTTCTATTTGTATTTATATTCCTTCGTTGAATGAAATAACTGCCCATTTACCTGAACTACTCCAAAATTCTCCAATTTCATTACCCATGGTCTTGTATTGTTCAATTAATTTTTCATTTACACCTTGAGGTAATCCAACAACAACATCAGCTTTACATGTTCTTAATGAAAGAACAGGCAATTTTGAACTAGCCAATTCTTGTAATGCAGTTTTAAAAGGGGTTGTTTTGTCCCATTGTAAATCTCCAGTTAATTTTCTATAGTTTAAATCACCTTTAAATATAATAAGATTGGATTTTAAAAGTTCTTCGTAAACTGGGAATTTTGGAATTGCCCAATAACTGTAGTCCAAAGTCCAAAATGGATCGTGATTAATTACAATTCTATCATGTTTGAAATAATTTTCAATTTCATCATGAACTAATTTAATTGCTTCAGGTTCATCCTTGTGAATGTTTGGATAGAAATTTGGATCCTGTAATTGACCAAGTAAATCATGGAAATCCTTGGGCATGGTATCACTTACAAACCAAGGAATTTCTTTACAATGTAAATGAATAGAATCTGCTAATTTTGTATCAAGTAAAAATAATGCAAGAATTAAATCAGCAAATAATTCAAATCCAGAATTATCCAAAACAATATCAATTCTTTTACCTGGAGCATTAATATAGTGTTTCCATGCCTTTGATAAGTCATTGATTAAAATATTCTCTTCATTCTTCTTTCTAACTTCAGCACCTTGAACAGATTTAATATCTTCTAAAGTAATGTTACCTGCTAATAAAGATAAATCGGTGGCATTCCCCCAAAGTGAAATGTCAATAAATTCATTAAACAATAATTGAAGAGTATTTTGATCATGTTCAATACTTTCCAATTGTTTAGAAAGACTTTGATATCTTTTACATAATTCTAATACTCCAAATTCGCTCAGTTTAAAAGTTTTCGTTTTCAAATTTTGAAAAACATCATAACTAGACCAATTATGTTCAACAAATATAACATTTATAAAATGATAAAGATAACATTCAAGATATAACCAAGGTCCAGTTTGCCAAGTAACTTTTTTAACTTGGTTACATTTTTGAAGACTAGTGTTGTAGTAAGTTAATTCAGGAACCAATTCAATTTCAGCTTTAGTGAATTCACGAACAATTTCATCATTTTTAAATGCATCTAAAAGTTGATTTAATTTATTCAAGATTTCAGATTTGCCTTCAGTGGTGGATACCGATTCAACATCTTTTATAGCGTCTTGAATGATTGTTGGCCAACGTTTGTGAATTGTTGGGTAAGCAAATGACTTGGGATCGTCATTATAGTAAGGTAAGGGTAAGGACATTGTTGGTTCTACTTCAATTGAGAAGTGACTAAGTTCTAGTACTGGAATTAATTGGCCTCAAGATTTGACTTGTCCAACCAGAACAAAAACCAAAAAAAAAAGTGAGAGAATAAACACAAACACCAGCCACAATTTAGCAGAAGGTGCAGATAACAGTGTTATGTTTCTAGAAAAGGTGAAACCCTGAATTATCTTATCTCATATGGTTACACATGGTTATACATGGTTATACATGTTTACCCATGCTTACACATTACTGTCTACTTTAAATATCAAATTTACAGTAACAATTCTTTCAAATAAAACTACTTAGATTTAAAACAAAACAGTAAAGAAATAAAACATCAAAAAAGATTATACACAAACTTTAACATAATAGTATACAAAAGTGTTTTTTAGACGGAAATATAATTTAGCAAAAACATCAATAGCTAAATTTAATTGCCGTTTCTCTTTGCGTATTCAGCCTTTTCCTTCTCATATCTCTTCTTATCAGTTTCAGCCTTGTTTTCATAAGGAACTTTTTCATCAGCATTTAAAGCTTTCCATTTTTCTCCTAATAATTTACCAACTTGACCAAAGGAAATACCTGGGTTTTCAGCTCTAACAATGTCTCTGTTTTCATTAGCAAAGAACATATAAGCAGAAAGGGATCTCTTTGGAGCATCTGGATCCTTCTTCTTTCTAGTAGCTTTTCTTTTTTCTGCAGCAGCGGCCATGATTGTCTATTAAAGTTTGTTAGTAACTTAAAAAAAAGAAATAGAAAACAAGAAAAACCTTCAAGAAAAAAAAACAAGTGATGAAGTATACCATCTTTATATATGTTTGATAAATAATCCCACAATCAAATAATTAAAATCACAACAAGCTTATGTAAACAAAACAAAACAATTCAACA
>KI547145.1:147860-199861 GCA_000497715.1 Spathaspora arborariae UFMG-19.1A
TTATAGTAAACAAAACAAAACAAATTACAACAGAAAAAAAAAAAAAAAAAAACCGCGTTTCGAATTTCCTGCATGTAATCACAATGGAAATACAAAAGATTTGCCTGGTGAATTTTTCTCACTTTATTTTTTTTTCTTTCTCCGTCTTTTCTTCTATACACACTCCCAAAAAAAAAAGTAATCCCCAAAACTCAAATTTCCCACACTTCTCAATTCAACTTTTGAACTTTTTCCCCTAAATTCTATCTAGCTCAAAACAATTGTGCCAGTTAAAATTATCAAGATTGTAGTAATCATTCATCAATATATCTCAATAACATTGTCCTCTAATTCAAAGGTATCTGTTTCCTTGCTTACGCTTGTTTTTTTTCGCAACCTCAATGTTTGTTTTTCGTTATCAATAAACACCAATGATATGAAAACTAACTTATCCTGAAAGTTATAAGGGGAGAAAGTTCAATGAATGAACTTATAACATTACATTATAATGTTCAATTTATTCATGTTGTGGGGACAATTGAAAGTTTACTGGGAAAAAAAAATATTTTTATCTTGATAGTGTGTAGTGTAAACACCATAGTAAATTTATATAGTGTAATATGTAAAAGTCTAACATACAATTTTGTGTGGTAATAAGTTTGGTGTAGGAAAAAATGTATGTAGATTTTTGTTTATGAGGATTTTAGTTAGTAGTAACATATTTATAGTCAGTTTTTTTTTTATACATTTTTTTTTTGCTGGCAACCCCTCTCCCCTGTACCATAATATTTGTTAGTGCTGAAATTTACGCGCAGTCCTTCCAAATTAAATAGGGAGGAAATTTACTTAAGAGAGAAAAAACAAAAACAAAAAAAAAAAGCAAGTAAAAAAATAATTCCACCACACTGTTCCGCCTTTAACAAAAAAATTATAACCAAATTTTAAAGTTAAGCCAGTTTTTTTTTCTCCTACCAACTCTAAAAATAATACTATATGGTTCAATATATCCCCCACCTATATTTAATTACTATTACTATATAGTTAACAATATTCTTTTTTTTTCTCTGTTTTATAAAAATTAGCCACACACTTAATGATTGGTTTCAATTACCAACTTACTGCGTCTTCTCAACATAATTAGAACTCATTTTATGTAAGTCTAGAGTGAATTGCTCTCTTTTCCCAACCAATCACGCCTTTATCTTGGTTTTGCTACCTCGTGGTTTGATGCAAGTACTGGTCATGTGACTTAGATCACGTGATATGTTTCTGGAATGGGATATTTTGAATGGCTGCGAAATCCATGATTTGGGTGGAAGCAAGTGATGTGAAGTGATGTGATGTGATGTAAAAGTTGTTTATATGTGTTGGCAAGATCATTTTACTGTTGATACTTGTAAGAATTTTTGATTAGTTATCTTTTTAGTTGTTTAAGATAAAAACTGTAATTTATTCTTTTTCGGTGAAAAATGTACAAGAAATTGTAAAAAAAGACTCTAAAAATAAACAAGTACGTAAAGTCATTCAAAAATTTTATACATTCTCATTAAACATTGAACCGTGGAAGAAAAGTAGAATGGAATTGAACAGGCGTTGATAATTTATACATAATCACGGAATTATCATCGGATTTGTAAGAAAATGCGACTTTACTAATTCTAGACTATTTTGGTAAAGGTGCATGATGAGATAACTAAGATTCTTTGATACTCCTATCAATACAGATACTTCCATCTACATAAACGAACATAATTATTACCCTCACGCTGTATATAAATTTTTTTAGACATACACTATATAAACAAAAATATAAAACACATTACATCGCAAAACGTTAATATTAGAAAATACTTTCAAACAATAAAATATAAAACAAAAGTTGCATCAATCATCCATAATAGGTCCCAGAACTTTAATACCATCCTCTATATTGAGCAGAATCTTGATATCCATATTGAGGATATTGTTGGTATGCACCATATTGAGGCATCATTGGTTGTTGAAGGGGAACTTGACCTTGACCTTGTTGTTGAGGTTGTTGCCCTTGTTGAGATTGTTGACCTGGAGTTTGTTGTTGTTGTTGGCCTTGTTGTTGTTGCTGACCAGAAGCTCCATCTTCACTTGGTTGTTGTGGTTGAGGTGGGTAACTGTACCCAGGATATCTATTGTTGTATTGACTAGCATTGTAATATTGTTGTTGTTGACCAGTTTGCCCTTGTTGAGGTTGGTTTCCAAACCCATTACTAGATACATTAGATTGTTGTCCTTGTTGTTGAGGTTGTTGGCCTTGTTGTGGTTGTTGACCTTGAGTTTGTTGAGTTCCTTGTTGTGATTGTTGAGGAGATGCATTGAATCCAGTAGATGCTAATCCACCAGTGTTAAAGTATGGATTGTTGTAATAGTTGTAATAATATGGATATCCAAATGGAGCTGGGATTTGTTGTTGTTGGTTGAAAACTGCTGGTTGTTGTTGTTGTAATGGGGTTTGATTAGTAGTTGGGCTTTGATCAGATCCAGCAGTAGTACCAGTAGCAGCTCCAGTAGTAGTGGCAGCACTAGCTTGTTGGCCATATTGACTATATGCACCTCCAACAGTAGTGGCAGCATGAGTACCTGCAGGTGAAGCAATACCTCCTAAAATTTGTTGATTGTAGGCACTATAATCAACACCAGGGTATCCACCATATTGAGCTCCTGGTAATGATTGTCCAGCTTGTTGTGGGTATTGCTGTTGTTGGAATTGACTGTAGTAATCATATTGTTGAGATGGTTGTTGACCAATGGCTGGTTGAGTAGCTTGTTGAGCTTGTTGTTGTTGTTTATTGTAACCACCTTGGTAAACATTTTGTTGATATCTATTTTGTGATTGTTGTTGTTGAGCTTGGTTATATAATCCATAACGTTGTTGTTGTTGAGGTTGTGGAGTTTGTTGTTGTTGTTGTTCAGCAACTTCTTCCTTGACTTGTTCAACTGAAGCTTCGGTAGTGGCAGGAGTTTCTTCATCACCTAAAGCTAAAGATCCAAATGAAATACCAACAGTGTTGACTTGTTGTTGAGATGTTGGTAAAACAACTTGTGGTTGAACTGGAGCAGCGGCAGCAGCGGCAACAGCAGTGGAAACAGCAGGAGTAGTGTCAATAACTGGAGCAGTAACTGGGGCAACCTCGACAGGAACTTGATCAACAATTTCCGCCACTGGAGCAGATGCTACTTCAGCATCAGCAACAACAGGAACTTCAGGTTCAACTTCAACAACTTCTTCAACAACAGGAGCTGAAACTTGTTCAGGTTCAGGTTCAGGTTTTTTAACAACAGGCTTTGGTTTTGGTTTAGTCTTTGGAGCAATTGCAGAAGCCCAAGAGCCTTGTTTAAGTTGAGGAATAGCAGCTTCTTTCAATACCGGCTTGGATTCTATTGGTGATTCTTCAGTTTGTTCTTGTGGTTGTTCTTCTTCTACTTGTGGTTGTTCTGGTTCTTTAGGTTGTTCTTCTTCTTCTTGTTGTTGTTGTGGTTGTTCTTCTTCTACTTCTTCCTCAGGTTGTTCTACTTGTTCATCTTCAGTAACATCTTTAGGTTTATCAGTAGATAAAGCAGAAGCCCAAGAATTAGAAACAGGAGATGGAGATGCAGCAGGTGGAGCATTTGTGATGGTACTTGAACTGGCACTAGTGGCAGATCCAGCAGATGTAGTTGCACTTTGAGATCCTGATTTTTTTGGAAGTCTTTCTCTTCTTTGTCTTGGGCCTGAATGTTGTGAAGTTTTTGTTTTAGATTTAGATGATGCAATATTATTAGCAGGAGTATTATTTGTAACTTCTTGATCTACTTGTTCTTTATGTTCTTTCTTTTTATGTTGTTTTTCCTTTTTACTTGGTTCCCATTTTGAAACTTTATTATTAACAATTAAATCAATAACAATTTCTAAGGAATTATCATGTTCCTGTAACAACGATTGTAAATCTTCTGATTCCCAATCAGGGAACATCTCAATTAAATTGGTTAATTCAATTGAAGGATTATTAAATCTCTTCAGTTGATTCTTATAGATCTTTCGTTGTTGTTGTTGTGTGGATGACATGTTTTATATGTGATGTTATATATATATAGTTATATCGGGTTTTGTCTTTGATGATATGATGTATGTTAACCCGGTGTATAATGTTATATAGTATAAACTATTTGATTTAGTATAATAAAGATAATTTTGTCTTGTTTGGTTGTTATAAATTGAAAGAAAGTGAAAGAAAGAATTTGCAAAAATTTTTGCCTTTCTTGGGAAAATTTTTTTTTTTCGCCCATGAAATTTGTGCATGAGTACACGACTATCACGTGAGGAGATTGAATGGTGGGGAATTCTATTTTTGTTTTTTTTTTTTTTTTTGCAATATTTGTTATACTAATTGTCTATATAGATTATACACAGTTTTTGTTGATTATTGGTTTAATACTTCAATTAATGGACTGCTAGTAACATTAGCTTCAACTCCAATAACCATAGGATGAATAACTTCTGTGACAACTCGTTCAAACAATCCATATATAATCTCCTTTAAATCATCACCAGTTTGTTTAAAATCAGGGTATGAATTAACCTCTAATAATGATACTGAATGATCAGAATTTACCAAGAAATCAATTCCAAAGATTTCAATTGCATTTGATAAAGGTTGAAAATTCATTTTATCGACACTTGTAGCTGCCTTGAATAATTCTTTAACAATTTTACAGATTTGTTTAAACACAGTTTGTTTGTCAGATTTGGTTACATCTTTTAAATCCCAGAATGGTACAACTAATGGATCTTCTCCTTGTAAACAAGTATTTGTTAAATGACCAACCATGGATATTTCTTCCTCATCTTGAGGCAATTCAAAAGGTTTATCAGCAAATAATGTAAGAATGTTTTCATAGACGAAAACTTGTAAATCTCCTTTACATACAACATATGTTCGTAAATGAAATTTCTTATTATCATAGCTTGGTAATAACAAAGGGTTAGATTTATATTCTTGAACTATGAAATGACGTAATTGAGAGAGAATGATACCATTGTTGTCTTCTTCAAGTTGTTCTTCGTCTTCTTCTTCTTCCTCTTCATCATTCCCCTCTTCAAATGAGTTAAAAATCTCTTGTAATTGATCCAATGTTTTAAATATTCTTATACCTTGTCCCTTATCACTCATACTTGGTTTTAAAATCCATATTTTATCCCTTTGATTTATTTCATCACGTAATTCATATGCATCGTCTAAGGCATCATCTAAAAACTCAGCATAATCAACTTCAAGTTGATAACTTTCAGGAACTGCCTTTGATAATATCGATTGAGGATTTTTGGTTACATAATGATGAATTGTATTGGCAAGATAATGTTTTCTAATTAATGCTTTTCGATAAATATATGAAGGAAGAATATAATTTGAATCATGAATCCTGTCAAGATCTATATCTTCATATTCTCCATAATGAAATACCTTGCTAGTATTGTTAAGAATATTGAAATCTGAAGTTATGTTATAGCCTAGTTTTTGAAAGGGTTCAACCAATGGGTTATATATGTATGAATCTTGAGGAATAGTAATAAGAAAGTTGTTCTTTTGTTTGTTTTCAAGAGAAATCTCCCCCAACTGGTCAACAACAGAGAATCCAGCTTTCAAAGGAGTAACACTTATTCCTTCATCCAATAATACTCTACTATCAGTATGATTCAAATTTTTCATTCCATCTTTATAAACTTGTTTAAAATTTGGACTCCACATAAATTGTAATTGTCCTTTTTCATTAGGTTCAGCAATTGGAGCATAGATTGATTTCCAGGTATTCTTTAATATTGGAGCATAATAAATCTTTGTCGTTTCTAATTTTAAAGAATCAACTAAAGGAATATTAATACTAAATAAATCAATATCATCGCGAACAATTAACTCAGTATATAATTTCTGAATCAATTTAACACTTATCTTGGCTGCCTCTTTCAAGATATAAAAATCATGATCCATATTATTAAATGCATAACTTAAAGCAATAGCTTTAACTCCATGAGTAACAGCTTCCATTGCTGCACCAACTGTTCCACTGGCCAATATATATAAATTACTGGAATTTTTTCCAAAATTAGGTCCACTAATCACTAAATCAATGGGTTTATTCTTGGTATGACTATATAAATGATGAATCCCAATATCAGCACAAGCAGCAGGAGTACTGTTGATTAAACACCATTCTTGATATTGTTTATCATTGTGATATTTAGGTTCAGGACGATTAAAAGGGCCATGAAATGAGTTTATATTGTCTGAGGGGGTTGCGGTAGAGTGAGTAGTATAGATATAACTTGCAGATACTGTTTTTCCAGCGAAATGAGCTTTACCAATCCAAGATCTTTGTTGGTCAGGAATTACAATTGAAAGATCCCAATCGGTATTGGTTGTTATTTCATCGACTAAGTATTTCATATATGGACAATGATTGTCGTTAAGAGGACCATCATCATTTGTTAAAAGGACGTGCATGTTGAGAACTTAAGCTTTAATTGCTGTAAGAGCAGTTGAGATTTTGAAAATTTAATGTCATATTTTAAGTGAGAAAAAAATTTCACCTTCTCCAATATCAAGGTCAGTCTTAAATAAGCAGACATAGAGTTATATGTATATAAACTCCTACAGGCATAGATAGACACAGGTAATAAACAGATACAGGCATAAATAGACACAGGTATAAACAGACCCAGACACAAACAAACACAGACACAAATAGATACAGTCACATACACCTACCATGTCACTCTTTCTTGGTAATTCCTTACAATATTCACAAGCAACAGTTGATCCTGAAAAGCTTAAATTTGCTGAGATTCAATTTACAGCTACAGCACATACATTTAATAAACTTCTTCAAACATGTGGTAAAAAATGTCTAGTTCATGAATATGGGGAAGGTGATTTACTGAAAGGTGAAACTGAATGTATTGATAGATGTAGTGCAAAGTATGTTAAAGCTAATGTTTTAATTGGTAAACATTTCCAACAACAAAGACTTGATCCTATGAGTTCGTTACTTAAATATGAAAAATAGACAAATAGACAAACAGGATTTAAAGAGGTAAGAGGGGTGGTATATGTTGAGGAGTTGTATATATTGAGGGGTTATATATGCTGAGGGGTTGTATATGTCGAGGAGTTGTATATGTTGAGGAGTTGTATATGTTGAGGAGTTGTATATGTTGAGGAGCTGTATATATTGAGGGGTTGTATATATTAAGATGCATATACTAAGGTGCATATAATAAGGTGTTGTATATAGAACACATTGTACATTAGAGTAATAAAGAGACTTATCATATTCAAGTGTAGGTATAATTTACAACTAAATGTTGCGAGATATACAACAAAATCTTATTTTACACGTTTTAATATATATATCACACCATGTACACAACACAACACAACACAACGGACAACTACAGTTAAATACAAACTCATCACCTTATATTATTAAAATACAATCTACTCTAAACACCTAAACACACCATACACAAAAAAAAAGCTTACAATTGGTTCTTAGTGTGGAAAATACTTAAAGCTTCAGCAATTCTGGCACTCATAGTCTTTTCACCTTCTCTAACCCAAACTCTTGGATCGAAATATTTCTTGTTTGGTTTATCTTCACCATCTGGGTTACCAACTTGAGTTAATAAATAATCCTTCTTGGTTAAAACATAATCTCTAATACCAGCTAAATAAGCATATTGACAATCAGTATCTAAATTAACTTTAACAACCCCATTCTTAATAGCAGTATCAAATTCTTCTTGAGTTGAACCTGAACCACCATGGAAAACTAAATATAAAGGATGATCAGATTTAGAACCAATTTGCTTTTTAGCAAAAGCTTGATGATCACCCAAGATTTCTGGTCTTAAAACAACATTACCTGGTTTGTAAACACCATGAACATTACCAAAAGCAGCAGCAATAGAGAAATTTGGAGAAATTGGTGCTAAAGCTTCATAAACTTTAAAAACGGTTTCTGGAGAAGTATACAAAGCATCTTTTTCAACATTTTCATTGTTAACACCATCTTCTTCACCACCAGTAATACCAATTTCCATTTCTAACCATTGGTTTAATTTAGCCATTCTCTTGAAATATTTAGCACATGTGGCAATATTTTCATCATCAGTTTCTTCAGATAAATCCAACATATGAGAAGAGAATAAAGGAGTACCATTAGCAGCAAAGAAAGCTTCATCAGCTTCCAACATACCATCAAACCATTGCAATAATTTTTTAGCACAATGATCAGTATGTAAAACAACTGGAATACCATAAGCTGGAGCAATTGATCTAATGTAATGAGCAGCAGCAATTGACCCAGCAATTGAAGCTTTTTGGTCAGTATTGGAAACACCTTTACCTGCAAAATAAGCAGCACCACCTTGAGAAGTTTGTAAAATAATTGGTGATTTGTTGTCTCTAGCAGCTTCTAATGCAGCAACTACAGTTGAAGAAGAAGTAACATTAATTGCTGGGATAGCAAAGCCTTTTGCTTGAGCATAGTCAAATAAATCTTTAACGTCTTGACCGTAGATAACACCGGATTTAGATAAAACTGCAGGAGTAGACATTTTGTAAATATTAATTCAAATGAATAATTGTGAAGAAAAGAGAAAAGAGAAAAGAGAAGAAAGAAGAAATAGAAAGAAAAAAAAACTGTAAAGAGGAATTTACAATTTATTTATACGTAATCTCTCTGTCTCTCTTTCTCCCCAATCCAAATTTGATGATTTTTTTTACCAGCTTTAAACTCCTCATTCTTTGGTAACTTAGCCGTCAGGTGCAGCAAAAAAAAAAACTCCGAAAAGGAACACATTCATCCGGGAGTAATCCCAAGTTTTATCCCCCTTAATTAATATATATGAAAATTTCAAAATGTTACAAATCCGAATTAAATATTAAAATACACTAATAAGGTTACATTTATTTTGTTTAAAGATTTAATCTTGTTAACATTAATTGGTTGTTTTATAGTAAGTATTATAAACAATTATTCCTTTGCCCCAGGTTTCAGGGATAGTATTATTTAGTAATGGAATGTACTTCCGAGGATTTACTTTTATAACAATGGGTAAATAAATAGACAATTACAATCAAATTGATCGGGATATCTAGTGAGAAATAAGAGACAATTGTTTAAATTGTAAGTTTTTAATAGTACATGTTCCGGGTGGAGTAATTGGTCGTTTAATGAACATACCCGGAGTAATTCGGTTGCTACCGATTTGGTTGTTGAAAACGTCATTTTCCGGGACAAGTATTGTAGTTTATTTTTCCTGATGTGTTGATTGAATATGGATAGAATATTACATCACATGATTTACAATAATATTGGAAACCGTTTGTTTAGAAGTTGTGTTTAGAAGTTGTGCTTAGCAACAATGTCTAGAAACCATGTCTACAAACCATGTCTACAAACCATATGTAGAAACAGTTTAACTTATACATCTAATAACTGTCTATGGACAAATGGAATAAACTAAAATTTCAGGCACCAATGAAAAAATTACATCATGTGACTCATGTGAGCCGCATTGAACAAACAATCCAAAAAACAATCGAACTCAACTGACGAAATTGAAAAAAAAACTCCATCAGTTGATCAACTTAACAAGATATCACGTTACGACATAGATTCACAAAGAGAAATAACAGTATGAGTCTATTAACAACAATAAACAATCTCACCTATCATAGATTTGATATCAATGATCAAGATGAATTTAAACATATTTCAAAATTAATAGCAATTCACTTATCTGAACCTTATTCAATATATGTATATTGGTATTTCCTTAATAATTGGCCTCAATATTGTTATACTGTGAAAAACGAGACAAACACAATAATTGGAGTTATAATTTCAAAAATAGAACCTCATAGAGAGGTTAGAATGCGAGGATATATAGGGATGTTAGTTATAGATCCTGAATATCGTAAAATGGGAATCGCCTCGAATTTAGTTAAATTAACAATTGAAAATATGATTAAAGATAATGTTGATGAAATAATGTTGGAAACTGAAGTTATAAATCAAGGAGCATTAAAATTATATGAAAGTATAGGATTTTTAAGAACGAAAAGATTATATCGATATTATTTAAATACTCATGATGCTTATAGATTAATATTACCCTTGACTGATAAATCTCATACCAGAATTGCCTTCTTGCCTCAGTTGCAGCAAGGTGTATGAGAGGAACCAGTTAGAGTTTTGCATATAGATTAATGAAAAAAAATTAATGAATAGAGTGAAAAATTCATATTTTGTTAATATTTTCTATTGTAAGATTGTTAATTGTATTCCCTGATACGTTTCTTATATAAATACTGTCTCTCGTCTATTAAACCAGCCTTGTGTAAAATTACGCGTTTGAAGTTCTTAAAACACGCGTCCTTTTTTTTTTTTGGCGTGTATCCCTTTTTAAATCAACCAAAAATTCAACAGCAATTGAAAAATAACCAATTCTTTCTTTCTCCTAAACAAGTAAGTCCAATACACACACTAAACCACAATGCTTGAAGGTAAATTTGATCAAAGTACTTTATTAAAGAAAATTGTTGATGCTATTAAAGATTGTGTCAAATTATGTAATTTCAATTGTACTGAACATGGAATTACTGTTCAAGCCGTTGACGATTCTCGAGTACTTTTAGTTTCATTATTAGTTGGTCAAACTGCATTTGACGATTATAGATGTGATAGAGATATTACATTAGGTATTGATTTAGAATCTTTCTCAAAAATCATTAAAACTGCCAATAATGATGATTATTTAACTCTTATGGCTGATGATACTCCTGATTCTGTTGTAACTATATTTGAAGATAAAAAGAAGGAACGTCTTTCAGAATATTCTTTAAAATTAATGAATATTGATTCTGAATTCTTGAAAATTGATGATATGGAATATGATTCAGTTATAAATATGCCAAGTTATGAATTTGCTAAAATTGTAAGAGATTTAAAAAATTTAGGTGAATCCTTAGTTATTACTGTCACTAAAGATTCTGTTAAATTTAGTACTGAAGGTGAAACTGGTAATGGTTCAGTTGTTTTAAAGCCTTATACTGACATGGATAAACCTGAGGAAAGTGTTAAAGTTACTTTGGATTCTCCAGTTGATTTAACTTTTGGTTCAAAATATTTAAATGATATTATTAAAGCTACTAGTTTATCTGATGTTATAACTATTAAATTAGCTGACAAGACTCCTGCTTTATTTGAGTATAAATTAGATGCTGGTGGTTATTTGAGATTCTATTTAGCACCAAAGTTTGATGAAGAAGATTAATAAATGTGCTATACATAAAAATATACAAATAAGTTTAAGTACTCAAGTTTAACTACTCAAGCTTAACTACTCAAGTTTAACTACTCTTTTTATCATGCATTTCTTTACCCCATTTATGTAAATCTCGTTTTAATCGATCAGCTCGAACAATTCCATTTCTTAATTGAGTTAAATTCTTGATATATTCATGTTGTCTTTGTATACTTACTTGAAGATAATTAATTAAATCATCTTTTAATAATTCTTGTTTATCTTGAGAATTTGAATCAAGTTGACGATTTTGAAATTCTTGATATCGTTTTAAAGCTTGCGGAAGAGCAAAAAATGGATCAGTTACAGAATCTTCATCTGATTCTTGTTTATCTTCTTCCAATACTTGTTCTTGCACAGCTTCTTGGTCAGTAGTTGCTTCCTGTTCCCCAGTCTTTTCTCCTTCTTGTTTAACTTCCCCATTAACTTCAGGAGGAGGGGGAGGAGTACTAGCAACCACTTCACTAGCTATCTCCTTTGTAGTAATTGCTTCCCTAGTAGAATTAGCCAGAGTTGCAGAATCAACATCTAAGCCATGATCATAATCAGGTAATCCAATATTTTCGTCAAGTAAATAAAACCAATCTTCTCCATTTAGAACTTGTAATAATTTATTTAACCAATTTAAATTATTTTGTTCAATTTCAATTAATTCAATCAATTCTAAAGATAATTTATTGAAAACTGGCAGTTTAAAAGTTTTCAGAATTGCTGGATGAGTAATTATTTCAGATGGATGATTCAAAGGTGCTAGGATTTCATGGATTCGTAATTTCTTTAAAGGATGTTCTTCTTCATCACTATCATATTCCTCTTCTTCTTTCACCTCCCCTTCTTTTTCCTCTTCCTCATCCTCTTCTTCCTCTTCTTCATCATCTCGATAATATTGTTGTTTCCATTTGCGTTTATTTCTTACATTTCCAGCTTCAATAACATCATTACTCAATACCAAACGTTGAACACCATCATATTCAACAACTTTAGGTTGGAGAGAATCTAGTGATATAAATGGATTATTTAATTTAGATCCTCGATTACGTATAGGAAGATAATTGTTAGTATTATCAGCATCATCATCTTCTTCTTGGGATTGTTTTATTAATGCTTGTTTGAATTTGGATATTACTTCTATAGATGTGCTATCTAACATTTTTACTTTGTGTATTAACCTAACGTTGATAGAGGGTGATTGCTTTTGTTTTTGTAGAAGTTTTTTGAGATTGTTTTGGGGTGGTGAAAAATGTATTGTATGCAGGTAAACACAAAAGTACACGACCTGATTGAGATTTTCGCAGCCAAGTTAAGTTAGTTTATTCTTTGAGTTGAAGGTAGAACTATTGTTGAAATGATATGATTGGTTTTCTTTTTCAATAAAACAAATGTGCATTTGATATATATAGTAGGAAAATATCAAAAATTAAAGAGTATTCACGATTAGATAATCAAAAGATAGAGTAAAAACGAGTATAACCCTGATACGACCTCTAAACCAGGAGCTATATTTTCAAATTCAATCACTGGAGCATCAACCTTTGGAGTGTTGGTGGACTTACTTTCAAGTTTATCATCATTGTATTTAATTGATCCAGTAGGTTGGTTGGAACTTTCTGGTAAAATAGTGATTCTCGTAACAGATTCGTTAGAATATATTATAGTTGAGGTATATGAAACTTCCTTACTATTTGTTGTGTAAGTATTACCATATTTGAATATTTCAGAGTCACTTGTCTCATCAAAGTTCTCAATGAAAGTTGTATTTGTCTGAGCATATGTTCCATGTACTTTTTCTAACAAATCATCATTATCAGAACCATTTAATGTTTCAAAGGAATTTAAAGGCTCCTGTGTGTGACTTACATTGATTTCAGTAGGCTTTTCTGGTTGCATACCGCTTTATGTAGTTGTAAGGACTTGGGTAGTGGTTGGAATATATTTGTCACCGCCTTGAGTAGGAGATTCAAGTTCATACAAATCAGTTGATACTAAATCTTCATTGACTGAGGTTTGAGTTTCTGGTTTATCAACAGATTCGTCCTTGTTGGAAGTTTGAGATAAGATTGCTTCTTTACTAGCCTCAACAGGTTCAGGCTTTATTTCTGTATTTTCGTTTTCACCATTTTCAACAGGTTCAGGATCTACTCCAGTTTCAGGAGCAGGTTCTTGGAAAGAATATCCAAAATAGAAATACCAGAAGTATTCTCTTGAGTAAACTTCATAATATCTATAACATTCCCATGTTAATTCCCAAAACAGGAAATCTTCTGATAAAATAATACACTCTTTTAATTCCTCAATCAGGTCATATTCAAGACAAATTGGAACGTGTTTCTGCGTTTCCACCATGCATGTGGAAGCACGGTCATCATCGATGTCCTCGGCAACAGGATATGGCTTTGCTGGACTTTCAAATTCCTCACAAATGCTGTCCTTGCTCTGAATAATTGCAGAAGGCATTAATATAGTCATACAGGACATAAGTGATTGCCAGTAAAGATCATCCGCGGTGCAAGCACATCCTGCCATTTTTTCTAGAGAAGTATATCCTCCACAGGTAGGTGTTTCTCTTTCATTTTCAGTGAAACATTCACGAATAGTCAATTCTTCTTCACTAAATTCTGCTGCAACCAAAGAAAACAAAGCCGCAAATGTTAATAAATGAAAGTATTTCATTTTGAATGATATAAGGAAACTTATTGTATGATCAGGATTTTCAAATGCCTTCTGGGGAATGCCGTACTATATATACTTCAAGGAAACTAATTATTTCTTTTCTTGAATTAATAGCTAAGATAGAACATCATCCTTACAGTTTTGAAAAAAAAAGAAATAAACCAAGAGTTGCAAAATTTCTTGGTTTCTAGAAAATCATGAGATATTTGCTTTTTACTTGCTAGATGAAAACATGGGTCAAAATACTGAGGCTATCTGTCTTTGTAGACCAATATCATAATACTGCTGTTGTGTAACCATGTCATTAGTTGGATAAATACTTTATTGTCACCAAGGATTCTATAGGACACACTTTTGGGAAAAAGAAAATAGGGTGACATTAACACGTCATAGAATTTGTTTATACACACCTTCATAATTTAACATTGCCCTTTGTTAGCGTGAGGTTGCGTGTCTAACTATTTTTGTTAGCGTGAAGTTGTATTAGAATTGTTGCAGCAACAAAGTGTAACGGAAACAGATAACGAAAACTATCCCGACATATAATGTTTCAACGAACCATGAAAAAACAGTTCCAATGTATGAAATCCACTTTCTTATATTTGTTGGAAGAAACTCTGTGAGCGAATAATCGCAGTAGCTACCATATAATGTCTTATTGCTGAAACGAATAAGGGATTTAATTCTATGGGTGTCAAGATTTACTTCATCTTGTGACATTTGTAGTTACTTTTTTTAATTGTTCAATAAAGAACAAACTCAAGGAAATTAGGTAATCTGTGCCATGGGGACAGATTCCTATAATGAGCATATGTTCCATTTGAGAATAGCTACCTTATTTTGTATTGATGGATTGGCTTCGAATTTAAACTGAAGATGTTGTTTATCATTACCTATAAAGAATTCTAAAGCACCATGTTCAGGTTTTACAAAGTCGTTTTTGGAATAACCCTGTTAGTGTTTTCCCAGCTTTTCTTTGTATGTGTCTAGAATTTTGGCAACAAATTGCACTTTTTTCCTTTGTCAAGATTTATTTACAACCATTTTTACTACTTTTCCTTTTTATTCAAACAATCAACATCTTGCTTCTCTTAATCCTAAATAGTTATAATCAAATCTAGTCAATCATCCTTTCAGAATCAAATGTCTCAATTAAGTTAAATATCCTACCAGTTAAGGAAACAATGAATCACAAACTACACAAAGTTGGTTTATACTAACAAAGGGCAAACCAGTTTGTCATATTTATATGCGCTTTGGATTGATATAAACCGTTTTTTGTAGGTTGTGTATCGTTGATTCCTTAAACAGAGCCTTTGTTTATGACCTTTTCTATCTAGGATATAAAAACCTCTCAGGTAGCTCTTCAAAATCCCGTTTTTATATAAGTTACATGTGAGGTATTTGAAATCTGGGTAGAATATCATAAATTGATCTTGTTTCATATTCATGGGATTCTGTTCCTTATTCATGGGATCTTGTTTCTTATTAATGGGATCCTGAAGTTATAGTTATGTGAATAACAGAATTAAAAGAGACAAATAGGTGAAATACTGACTCAGATACAACACAACAAGGAGGAAAAGGATCAAGCTTAACTATATGCTCAGAAGAGATAGGATATTGCGAACTACCTTAGGTTTACATTAATACATTCCAAATAAACATTCTGTCTTGCTACTATCTATGATACATTGTGAACTATAGTGATATTAGATTGCTTGTTGTTGATATTGCAACAGACTATTTTTTTATTTTACCCTTAAACAAAGAATTCAAAATCCCAAACCGCACAAAATTGAACCACCTCAATTTACAACAATCCTTTTAACAGTTTGCCACTTATACTTACACTTTTCATCGTATCACATATTTATCAGTGTAACATAAGTACATTGAATATCTATATCCAATCAATCCCTATAACTCATTCACATCTTTCATTTGCATAAAGTTTACATATTATCTATTTGCCATCAAATAAATCTGGTAGGTTTGACAAGATGATTTCTGATATTTCTTATTTAATAATATATAATTCACATAATGGACATTCATTCAAAATTCCCAAACCAATTCGTTTCCATAATTTAAAAGATTTTAAACGATTTATTCAACGAGAATTATTAACTAGTGAAGATGATGGTGATATTTTTCTACTTACTTCATTTGGAATCCGACTTAATTTTAATTTAATTAATGATATCAATGAAGTATTTGTTTATGATAAACGATTATTTGTTGAAAATGTTGATTTGACTGTGTTTGATCAATTTACTGGGAATACTCAGGAGTTACGTGAGGGAATACCCGAGATACCTGTTGCCAGTGGTACTAGTGTCAAGAGTATGAGTAATCATTTGAAGTTGGTACACAACTGGTCTAGGTCAATTATGCAAGATGTTGAAAGATTGACTGAATTGAATAATAATTTAATTAAATCGATAAATGTTATATTTAAAAGTTTAAATGTTATTTTCCAATTTATGAATAATTTTATTAATGAAATTGAAGTGAATTTTAATAACTATTTTAATTATATTAAATTGATTCAATTTAAAACATTGCACAAGACTTGGGAGAGTCATTATAAGAAGTTGCTCCTGTTTCCTATTGTGAAAATTGGGAAACATAGCTTTAAATTACATGAATTTATAGAGTTAAGCAAATTAAAAGAATATTCTGCTTATATTGCACAATATCTTCCTTTAATTATCACCAAGTTTAACTCCCTTAACAATTCAATTAAAACGATCAATGAAACTGATAAATTGACAATTGATAAACAGATTGAACAATTACGCAATAATTCAATTGATCAATTTAAACATAGTAATAACACGACAACAAATCTAGAAAATTATGTCAATTTGATAAGTAATGACATTGACAAATTGTCACAGGATTCAAGTCAACTTGAAAAGATTTATAAATTACATACTGAAGATTATTCCGTAAATCTATATCAAGGAGCACTTGCAACACATTCACATTATCATGATTTATATCAATTCAAAAAGAAATTATCTCGTGATAGTCTTGATATTTTCAATAGTATTGCAAAAGTACAAATGAAAATGGTAAATGTAAAGACTGACCTTAAACAATTGACTAATGAAGAATCAAAATCAAACGATATATCAATTGATGTGATTAACAATGTCAAGAAATATGAAGATTACCTTTCGTTAGTTATTGACATGCCATTACTTTTTGGATTTATATTGATTGAAAAACGAAGACAATTTGAATGGTTTGATTTTTATTCTCGAGGGATTGTCAATAATTTATCAGAACAATTATCAACAATTATAAATCATGAAAAGTTGTTTAGAACTATTTGGTTAAAGAAATTTGGTAACTTCTTGAAATTATTAGCTGATGATACATCACAATTTAATATTATATTACCAAATATTGATATTACATTATTAAGTAATAAAGATAAAGCAAATCCATTTGCTATTTTACATGATATTGAAGTTGATAGAGATGATATTGTGAATTATATATCCCTAATGGAAACACAATCATTTCAAGAATTGTTAAATAAAAACTATAAAGATTTAATTCAATCAACAAACAATTTAAAAAGAATTACAAAATTAATTACTTCGTTAAGTAATTATACTTCAATTTCAAATCAAGAAACAATAGATGAAGGATCAGAAGTTGATTTTGATTTGAATTTAATTAAAGGGTTAAAATCAAGGATTAAGAAGTTGGAGAATTTATTACATCAACAACAAGTTAAGAATTTAAATAATTGGCCAGGGACCAGTAATGGAACAAGAGCGGTGTCTGATGGGAAAGCTATATCTAATAGTATAATGTTACTTGATCAAAAGAAACCTACCCAGGGTACTACCAATGGTAAAGTTGTTTCTCCGACAAGTATTGATAAACATTTAGACAACATTCGATTAAAGAAGGTGAATAATGAATTAAATGCAACTGTTGATGAATTGACAAAAAGTAATCAAGATAAAGATGCAATTATTGCCAAATTGAATGAAGAAATTAAGAATTTAACTAATACCAAACAAACTATAGTTCAAGAATCAACTGATAAGGATAAACAGATTGAAGATTTGAAAGTTACAATTACTTCACAATCTGAACAAATTAACCAGTTGACAAGCACGGTTAATAAACTAAAACAAGAAACATCTGAAGAAACTCAATCATTAAACAAGATCATTTCCAACTTACGCACAGAATTAACTGATGCCATACATATTAAAAATGAATTATTATCTAACCTCTCCTCCAAAGAAACAGAGATCTCAAAAGAACGTAATCAATTTAATCAAGAAATCCGTTCCCTTCAAACCCAACTTGAAAACACTCAAGAAGATTATGAAAATCTTATAGAATTGACATCAATTCGTCAATCCAAATATGATTCTGGATTAGAAACATTAAATGAATTAACCACAACCTGGATTAAAAAGTTAATGGGGTTACTATTTGATTATATTATTGAGTATTGTTTGATTTTAGAAAGTATGGGATTACTTTTAGTTAAAGATGGTGAGAAATTTGTTATTAAACGTGTAAAAGGGTTAAGAACTAAAAATGAAAGTCAAGATGTTCCAAGTTCGGAGATTATTGACGAAGTTATGTCCAAGATGAAATTTCTTGAAGAGATGAATACTGAGAAACAAGATGAATTGACAGATGAAGAAATGTCAAAGTATAGATCGATTATTTCACCTTTACAAGACAATTCCGACAATTTCACAGATTTGATCAATCTTTTAGCATTCAAGGACAATGTTACACTTCAAGAAGATACTACATCAGACAAATTCTTCCTTAATGCAATTTCTAAACGATTTAAAGATGTTGAAGGTTTTGCTAAACGACAAACTAAAGAAAATAAATTAAATCAAACTGAAATTAAGAAACTCATGTATAAACTCAAGCTGAAGATTTCCATGACCGGTTTTGTGGAAGGTGATCTATTATTGTTTTTACCTACTAGAATTGAACGAATGAAGGAAGAAGAACAAGAACAAGAAGATGGTAGTGTTAGACCATGGGCAGCATTCAATATTGGTGCTCCGCATTATTTCTTGAATGTTAAAGATGATTCTGTCAAGGATCGAGATTGGATAATTGCTCGAGTTAAAAAAATTACTGAGTTTAAAGTTAGTGAAGATACATTTAAAGATATTGGATTAAACCCATTTAAATTAAGTATTGGTGTTACATGGTATTTAGTTGATGCCGATGAAGAAAAGTAACTTTCTATTCAGGTACATAATTAAATAAATAACTAACACTTTCTCCATTATGTAATCGTCTAATAGCCTCAGCTAATGTTGGACTAATATCAATCATTTCTAATTTTGAACATTGTTCTAATTTATCTCTAATTGGTAAAGAATTTGTACATACAACTTTATCCAATTTTGAATTATTTAACTTGGTTATAGCATCACCACTGAAAATTCCATGACTTACAATACAAATAACCTTTTGTGCACCGTTAACTAGTAATACATCTGCTGCTTTACATAACGTACCACAAGTATCAGCGATATCGTCAACCAATACACAAATCTTATCTCTAACATCTCCAACTAATACCATTCTACTTACTTCATTTGCCTTTTGACGCTCTTTATGAATTAAGGCAAATGGAACATCTAACTTATCAGCAATTCCCGCAACACGTTTAGCACCACCAGCGTCAGGAGATACAATAATTAACTCATTTATTTCCTGTTTATAATTATCATTAATATACTTCAATACACTTGGTTCAGCATATAAATTGTCTACAGGAACTCTAAAAAACCCTTGGATTTGACTGGCATGTAAATCCAATGTAATTACATGATCACAACCTGCACATTGTAACAAATTGGCCATAAGTTTTGCAGTTATAGGTGCTCTACTCTTATCTTTCCTATCTTGTCTTGCATAAGGGAATGTAGGAATAACCACAGTAATTCGTCTAGCACTAGCGATACGACAACCATTAATGATAATCAATAATTCCATGATGAAATCATTTAAATTGTGATATCCTGTTCCAGTTTCAACAATATATACATCTTCATCACGAACAGATTCTCCTATAGTTACAGCAGTTTCTTGATTCGTGTATTGAAATGCACCTACTCGTGCTAAAGGAATACCCAATTTGGCAGCAATGGCATCACTGAGTTCAGGATGGGAGTTTCCTGCTATTAGTTTAATACTATTTGGTAATCTACCGTGCATGATGTTGGCTACTCTTGTAATGAGATGAGGTATAATCGTGGGATGTTCTTTTTTTGTAAGAATGGGTGTTTTGCGATTTACGAGGGTGGCTTTTTGGAATTCGGCACGTGAAAAGACCTCGGTGTGTTTGGTAGCGCGAAAATGTGCGAATGTGCAAATGTGCAAATATGCAAACGTTAAAGATTCTACATTAAGTAAGTAAATGGTAATATACAATTATAATTTCGACTTCTTTTCATTTTTAATGATAAATTGTGCTTCTCGTTGTCCACTAAACCAACCACCATGAGCACAACCATTTGCACTACCTTGAATTGTTTCTGCACCAGCAAATCTAATTCTATTTTGAAAACCCTGATTTAAAATATTGATTATATCTACTGGATCCTTCATTCCTATAGGTGTGGTTCCATAAGACCCCCTTGTCAAATATTCTCCATTCCATGGTGAATTGTAAATAGCTATAGGATCAGGAATAGTTTTGCGAGAAACGAGTGATGCTTGGGCAAGAACTGGCTTAAATAAACTCCATATTTCTGTAAATTTCTCCAATTTCGCAAGTTGTTCAATATGTTTGGAAAGTGGGTTCTGAGTAAGAATTACAAGACTAGGTAATCCCATTATTGCTTGATAGTTCACTATAACACTGGGGAAATCCCAGGATTTAATTGTGTTGATGTGGGTGTTATTGGTTATGACATAGAACCTTTCTACGTCTTCAGGCCAGAAACATTCGTCGAATTCAAATACAAGTTTACCCAATGATCCAAAATGAATATCAGGGAGTGTTTTTTGTAAAGGAGGTGGTAATTGTGGCACCCATTCGATATAACACAGATCTTTAGGATCAGTGATTTGAAGAATAGATTGAGGAATAGTACTTATTAAATAATCACAAGAATAACTTCTTCCATCAAATAAATGAACGATGATCTTTTTAGGATTTGAATAATCAATTTTGTATACATGTGCATTTAATTTAACACTAGTATCAAGATAAGTTCTTGGCAATTGCTTTAATGCCATTTGAAATACTCGATAATATCCATTAGAAACAAATGCTCGACGACCTAAATGTTGATTCATATTAGCAAAACAATACTTTCCTGAAAGTGTCTCCCAAGATTCTCCGTGATATAATTCAGCTAAGGAACGAACAACACCAAGAGCATGCTCTATTTGTACCTTAGTCAATCGTGACTTATACTTCATAACATACTCATGACATAATTTTTTCAATGACATATCTGATTTACTGGGATCTTTCTCATAAGCCAATTTGAAAAACAGCATCATTTCATCAACAACAGCTTGAAATTTCCAAATTGGAACATCTCCATCTTCTTCACTTACATATTGACATTTCCCATCATCAAAATGAAACCTTACCGTTTTATTCTCCATTGCCATTTCAAAAAGGGGATTGTTTAAAGTGTCGTGAAACCACAGAGCACCCATATCATAATTTAATCCTCGAGTATGATCAGAATTTATTGTGAATAATCGACCTCCTAATCTATTACGAGATTCTAAAACTAAAGTGTTTGTTATTCCTGAGGCATGTAAATCTATTGCAGCTTTTATTCCTGAGATCCCTCCCCCAAGGATAATTACCTTTTTATGAAGCATGATAATGTATGTGTTATACTGGAGGAAAGATGAGTTTACCCCGTATGTTTTTGTTTGTTCCGGCGGTTAAAATTTCAGGTTCAGTGTCATGTGATGTGTCAAAAATCTCTTACCCCTCAAGAATTCTTTCTTAGTTGAAAGGTATAAAGCAATTGAGGATAATGGAATTTCCTGGTTCTGAGTATATGATATATTATTTATGATCCCTGATATATTCTTCTCAACTAGATACAAGTGGCAAGTAATACTATTGCTTGAAGTCCATGGAAGTGTGCTTCCTATTAGTATATAATGTGTGACCACCAGCGAGCTTTGACCCCATCAGCAAGCTTTGACCCCATCAGCAAGCTTTGGCCCATCAAAAAAGTCTCTTAATGTCTATAAATGTTAAATACAAAATCAACTTAGTAGAATCATTCTATAATTAATATAAACAAACAAGGATATTAAATTCTAAGTGAAATTTTTCTTTAGAAAATATCCAAAGAAAATCTGCTTTGGCTTTCTCAGGAAATAAATAACAAACATATTTACAGCTTTTATTTTCATGTGGGAATTCTTCTCTAAATTGATGTGATAGGTGTAGTCAAAGAGTCTACCAATTTATCCTTGTTCATTATCCTTATTCATAATCCTCAAAATAACATATTTAGTACCTAGTTTTCTCTATATTTCATGGTATAACTTTTTTATCTTTCACAATAAATCGAAATAAACGAATAAATTACTAATGGTAACAAATTTGAGGAAAATTTAACTAATGTTAGTCCATGATCCCTCGTAAAATTAATTTACGAGCCGCGCGCAAAAAATATTTACTAAGCGAAACGCAAATCATGCATGTACATGCGCAACAAATCGCCTAATTGCACGCTTACATAATCCTTTACAAATTATTTAAAAAATTTTTATTAGAAAAGCTATATATATATCAAAACCAGTGAGTCAACCTGTTATATTGTCAATAACAGTAAACGAAAAAAAATGCAAAAAAATATAAAATTAAAATTAACCCATGCTTAGGGTGGAGGGGAATAAATATTAAAACTCGTCACATCTATAAAACCATGACGATGGTATCTAATAACAAAAACAAAGTAAACATATTTTTTTTTTCAATTTTTAAGTGAATTGTGTAATCCTACTATTTCACCCATTAAACTCATATATTCTTGTATGAATGAATTAAACACCCACCAATTTCCAAAACTGTTCAGGGAGTTTCCTTCTATATCTTGAGTATTTCTCAAATTTTGTAATTGAGATTGTTGTTGTTTTAAAAAGATATATTTTAGAATATCGTTTAAAATGAATGTGATATAATTGTTATAAATAAGTATTGGATATTTTGATTTGAAATGATGAGATAATAATCGATGATCAATTAAATTAATTAATGCTTGTAATCGAGAGAATTCCTTGGAGGATAATACAGCTTCATTACCTTCTCCTCGCTTCTCAGATCTTGTTGGCGAAGTGGTTGTTGTTGAAGGAGGAAATTCGGTTCCAGTTCCTGACTGTTGTATATTAGGTGATAGACTTTCCGAAGATTCTTGTGAGATTTCTTGTGTGGGATCTTCTTCTCGTTCTTCCTCTTCTTCCTCACTAAAACTTGAATTTAAAAATTTGAGTAGATCATTCTTGAAGAAATCATCAATTATACTGATTTCTTCGTTAATAAACTTCATCAGAATAGATGATCTTAATTCATTATTAATATTGGGATCATAATTATATCCAATTAAAGTATATACCAAATCATTAGATAAGATATCATTTCTAAAACTGAAATTTATTTCTCCCATTGATGTTCTTGTAAGGTTTGTGTTTAAATTGAAAAGTAAATTTTCATCATCTTGTTCATCTAATTTTAAAGTTTGACTATTAATCCTAAGGAAATTCTCAATATCTGTAGACATCATTGATTTCTTACTATCTTTATTAATAAGTTTAATAAATGTGATTAACAAATCATTCAAATTGATTAATTTCTTTACCATAATCAAGAAAATAGTCGAGTTATTTGTAGAAAACTTTGAAGAATTCAAGATCTTCAATTCTGAATTAAGATTATTGATCAAATGCATTAAATTCAATCTTAAAGTTTTCAACAAATTTATATTGGTTGAAGATTTAATCAATAACAAATATGGAGATATTTCAATTAAAATCACCAAATATAAACACATGTCAACATTAGGCATAGATGTCTGAACTAAAGGTTTAACCAATAATTCAATTATATTATTCAAAAGACTAGAATTATTTCGTAAATTCTCATTCTTTAAAAAGATTTCATGAATTAAACTTGGTCCAAATATTCCAATTCTATTATAACATTCATATAATACCTGATTAAACCAATTATCTTCATCTTCGGAATTTAAAATTGTGAATGTTTCTTCAGCTGGAAATTTCAAAAATGGTTTAATACATGAAAGATTAGGTGAAGAAAGTGAAGGAGTTGGTTCTGGGGGTATTGCAATTGCACTACTGGTTGTGTCTACAGTTGGTGGTGGAATTTCAGTTGTAGGCAAGAAAGGTTGAGGTTCAGGTTCAGGGTTCTTTATCTTTTGTTTTGAATTGGTTCTTCTATGAGTTGACCTTTTTGGAGTTGTTCCTAAATTAGCCAATCTTACATCACCACTAAATATTTCATTCAAATCATTTAATTCATTTTGATCACACAAATGTTTGATATCTTCATTGACAATATTCTCATTCCATATAACACCAAGATAATTGTACTTAGATTCACCTCTACTTCCCAATCGTTTAATTAGTAAGTTTGGATAAACTAATTTAATCAATTTTCCCAATTTAGATTGTCCAAGGATTAATTTCTGTTGTTCATTCGTGGTATTTGAAGAACTAGGATAATTACAAATCAATTTCTGACATATAATAAAATATGTCTTGTATATGGATAATCTTGGGATTGTATAACTTTGGGGATCTTCTTCAGCACTTAATGGTAATTGTATCAATATTTCATATAAAATCTTTATTGCCAAAAATGTCCTTAATAATTCATGATAGTTTATATTCAATAATTTATTCTCTTTATCTTCTAAATTAGGCAAATATTCCACTAATAAATTTGGATTTTTAAAAACATTTAATAGTTGATTTATAACATCAATAGCTAATTCACAATTGGTAAAAGGTATCATTGTTTTATCTAACTTTTCATGATAATTTATATCCAATAATTCACGAAGTCTATCATTATTATATAACAAATTGTAAAAATCATCTATAGGTAAAGGAGTATTCAATTTATACAAGATTGATAAAAGATAATTGTTAATATTGGACCCATCTACTGTCGTCAAATTAATTAATAAATCGTTAATAATCGAATTGTCAGTAGATGTTTTACCTGCACTTGTAGTAGTTGCAACCGGAAGTGTCGTTGTGGGAGGTCGTTTCTCACTTGGTCCTAAAGATACAAGATTGAAATGTGAAGATATAGATAAATTATTCTTTTGATGTTGTTTAAATGCTGCTGCTGAAGCTGGGGATAGTGCGGTTGTAGCTGTGCGTAATGTAGATTGAGAAGGTACTGGATAACCATGGGGTGGTTTCGTACTCATTACTCCTAATTGTTGTTGTTGAGACGCAGTTGTGGTTGCAGGTGTATATTCGGGTATTTTGAATGCTCCTGAATAATCAAAAGATGAAAATGCAGATGGAACAGGTTGTTGAGGATTATATGAATAACCAGAAGAAGAATGTTGTGATAATGCTTGTGAATGCTGACGATGCTGTTGTTGATGTGATTCCAATCCTGTAAAAGTAGTTTGTACGTGTGGTTGATAATAATATGAACCAGGTGTTGCAGTAGTTATAACTGGCGATACTCTCATTACTGAAGAAGGGTCCAATTCAGAAGATGCTGTTCGTTTTAATGGAGATGTATGAGAATGAGATGAGATATCAAGGTTACCTCCTGACATTGTTGGAGGTAATGTTGATGAAGATGCAGTTGAAGGTGGCATTTCCAGTTTTGATCTTGAAGTATAATTGTAACTTGATATGTATGGGTCATGTTCATATTGTTGGAGATGACTTGAAGACGCGTGTTGTTGAGGTTGAGTTGACAACTGTTGTTGTGTCAGATGTTGCTGCTGTTGTTGTGGCGAGTGTGAGTGTGAGTGTGAGTGTGAGTGTGAGTGTGACTGTTGTTGGTGCGACTGTTGTTGTTGTTGTGGCTGTTGTTGTTGTTGTTGTTGTTGTTGCTGCTGCTGTTGTTGTGGCTGTTGTTGCTGCTGCTGCTGTTGTTGTTCCTGTTGGGGAAGATAATACGTTGGATTCAGAACCGATGATTTCTGCCGTTTATGTGATCGGTATTTTGTAGGATTATCTGCCATATTATTCTATAAAACATGTATATGTGAAATGAATGTAAAAAGGAATGAACTTTGGTGTGAGTGTATGTTTGATAACAAATGCACAAACTAATAGCACTTAATGTAAGGTGATGCAAATAATATTCCAATATGAAACGAGTAAATAAACAAGTGTCAAGGAACGCAATGTAGAAAGGTTATGCAGAATTATTCTCAATGCAGATATTCGTATATTTATATTTATATTGTGGTGTGTGGTGGGTGTATATGTGCGTGTGAGGAATGACAATGTTGATTGGTATTGAATGATCTGTTCAGACAGTAACGATTTTTGCCAAGATTTGAAAATGATCCCCTTATTTTAAAAATCACCTTTGAGATTAAAGAAAAAAAAACTGTCAAGAATTTAAATGATTCGATTTGGTTGACTTGACAATTGCTTTGTTTCTTAATTTTCTTGAAATGGTGGCGAGAATTGTGTCTATCAAATATTCAAATTATGATGACAATAATTATGGGTAAAAACACACCAATTAATCTGGGAAAAAAATAAAAATATTAATACGAGTTTCGACTGGAATAATAAATAATATTTTTGTAGAAAACAAATCCTTGTTTTTGGTTTGCGGCTTGATCTGGTGAATAGTAGTTTGTGATTTTGAAAATGCCGTTAGTTGAATGATATAAGCAGATTGTTTAAAAAAATTTTTGGGGTGCTATTAATTTAAATCCTTCCTCAAGACAAAAAGAATCAAAACAAGCCAAATCAGATCAAAAATCAAAAAATCAAAAAATCAAAAAAAAAGTTTATTTTTTTTTATTTTTTTTATTTTTTTTTTATTTTAATTTTTAGTTCAAATGTCTAAAAAATAATTTATGTACTCTTTCTGGAATATGCACAAACTAATAAGAAAAAAAATGCCTAATTTCGATAAGTTATTAGTTTTGGATAAACGAAAACCAATCGGAAGTTTTAGTAGTGGAAAATACTTTTTCCTTAATTGTTTGGTCGTTTATACTTTTGGTTAAAGTTCCAGATGATGAAATTCGCAGGTTTAAATTTTACACTTTAGCTTTGTTCAATAAAAAAATGTGTAAATAAATGAAGTACAATCGTCTAATAAACTTGATTCTTTTTTTTTGTCTGGCTTTTTTTTGTCTTGTTTTTCTATTTTTTCAATTTTATTATATTATTATATTATATAATAACCGTGGTGTAAATTTATTTTTTTAAATGCAGCCTGATATTTGAATGGTCTTTTTGGTTTGGGTTTTCTGGATTATTTTTCTTTTGTTTCAGGGTCTCCCAATTTGGCAATTTCTCAGCTTCCTGCCCCTTGATCTATTTATAAACCTTAATTTTTAGTTTCTAGCGAAACAAAGCCAGTACTATAGTATTCCGAAAAAAAAACTGTGAATGATCAAAAAGTGGTATCGTTCGAAGTAGTAGTTGCACCTGATATTCCAATGAGAACTTATTGGTGTGGCGCAGCACGTAAGGCAAACTTTGGTGATGTAATGTAAGAATGACTAATTTGACTACGCCTTAATTTACGTCGTAACAGTGGTGTTTCCACTGGGAATGGTAATTATTTCAGTTGGTTTTCACTCAAGTCAATTGCAATAAAATTACAACTATTTGTATAAATATATTCACCAAAAAAATGACGTATCTCTTTGTGTTTGCTGGTTGCTGCAAAACTTATCTGTCAAAACAACGAACTGTAGTAAACACAACTAGTTTAAAAAAGAAAAGTGGAGCCTCTTTTTATTAATGTTGCCAAGTCAAACAGGGGAAGATCCCCCTAGTTTTATATATTACCCAAAATCGCGTATGGACATTTTATCTTTTGTTTATTTCAATGGCGAGACGTGTATTGGGTTGACATGTCCGTCGTCAATTAGTGTAAACAAAAACAAGTCTCAAAAAAAAATATTATTATTAATAATCAGACTCATAACCAAAAGACATATATCCGAAAGTCATTATTTTTTGTTGGGGGGGGAGGTTCCTCGGATTAGTTACCAATTGTAATTCCCCTCTTACAATTTATAATTCCGAATGCCAGTTTATAATTGAAATAACCTAGGTTAACTCAACTTGGAGTTTGTAATTGAGCTTGGGTTTCCGAAAATAGAAGCGAAAAATAATATCCCAGAATCTATTGTTGTGGGGATCATGAAATACCATCCACTAACAGCCTTTAATGGTGTAACTCGTTGTATATCCTTATATCTTGTTCAATTGCACGCGATACCACATGTTGTAATTAATAACTAAACAATTATGTTTTTTTTTAGTGTTAGGTTAAATGGTTGTCTTGTCGATGAACAATGGGAGCACCACAAAACCAAGGCAACTGGAGAAAATATATAAGTTGTGTAAGACGCAATCCATGCTTTTGACGTTATGTATCAAACTTGCATGGTCATTTGTTTGCAACTTGATTGAGATGTAAAAGTTAAGAAGAGAGAAATTATATTAGTAAGCAAGAAAATCAAGGACAATATTTTACACGTGTGATGAGAACAGGTTAGTTCCTTGTGAACGGGACTAAGCTGATTAAACGGTTACTTCAAGTGAGAAACATATGTTAATCTTTTTTGCACCCGTCCATATTACATTGTCACAGATTTATCTTTGACATACAAGTCTTTTGGTTTTTTTTTAAAAAAAAACAAACTTGTGCGATATTTTATTTTCAAAACCAACCATTTGAAATTTCCGAGGGCACCATTTTCATACCACGTGCTCCTATGCTGTTAATTAGGATGCATTCCGATTCGATTTGTTAGAGGGTTCGTGACTAGAAGCTTGGATTTTTTTTTGCACATCGTCTGAAAAATAAATGTCGCGCTAGTTTGAACCAATTTGATGAACATTGTACTCCAAGCCCAAACATGTACTGTCCATTTCCAAGAAAATCACAGTTCAAGTGATACTTAACTACCACCCTTGGCAACAGTACCATGATGCAAATTCAGCCTCAAATTAACCAAACTGTTCAATTTCTTGGGTTTCTCATGACCAATTAAATCCATCCTGCTTGACCATTTTATTTATTTGTTTTGAAAACATGTATATGCAATGTTCTACAGTATTATGCTTGAATAAGCAATCTCATGCAATTCTAGTTTAGATCGTTTCTTTTCTTAAAAGTGGGGTCATGTTTTACTGTGGGTTATCACCAATATACTAATAAAACTACACATCCTGTTCTACATATCCTGTTATCATATCTGCAATCACACTTCTTCCCCAATTAATTATAATTATGGAATAATATCACCCCATATGGAAATATAATATGTATCTTGGGATAAATAATCTATTTATTGTCTTTCTTCTTCGTTAAGCATTAACCGAAGATTCATGCATAATACATATTTACACAAAGGTGGAATTGTTAAAAAATAATTGAACTAAAAAAAATAAATAAAACCAAAGCAAAACAAAGCATAAACTAAATGTTACTGACAAAAATATATTGTACAATTACAGTAATATTTTTTGGACTACTGCAACTACATGCCACTCTTCTAATAAATACATATATTCAATATATATAAAAACTTAAAACACACTACAACTTAGCTTTTGCTTTCTCTTCAACTTGTCCATCTAATAATCCCTTAACTAAAACTTCCTTCATTTCATTAGCAGATTCAACCAAATACCACTTCAAATGATCTGATCTTAATCCATTGCCACGTTTACAACTGATATGAACATGAATCCATTCATTATTAATTAAATAAGCTAAACCAAAACCATCATCAACAACTTGAGACCAACCCCAAGATTGAAAATACTCACTTGGAATTTGACTTGATGAAATATACCATTTACTAGAATAACTAAAAATTGGATCAGTGAAAATTTCTGGAACAGGTTCACCTTGAGCCAACATATTTTTAAGTCCAAATAAATGACGATCAACACCTTGACCATCTGCTGCTGAAGATAAATAAGCAACATGTTGTTTACATGCTGCTTGGAATGTAGCAACTTTTTCAGTAATGGATGCATTAGGATTAGTCCATGTTTCAACAAATTTCTTAGATTCATTAGAAACAGTACGTCCAGTTTCAGTACGTCCCTTAAGGTATTTTCTTGTAGCAGCAGATTCGTAAGTTGGTCTAACTTTACCTGTAAGTTTATAATAAGCTAATTGCATCATCATTTGTACATAAGCATCTGGAGAAGTCTTGAATTTCTTGATTAAATTCTTACCATACCCATAATGTTGGAAAATTTCTTCATCATGAATAGCAATTGTATTTTCAAATTTAACAATAGCTTCAACGATATTTGTACGAGAAGTTGGATCAATATCAAATTGAATAAGTTCAGCAGTACCAACACGAGGGTAGAAAGTGGAAATTTCATCAAGTAATTTTGAATTTTCAGATTCAGCAATAACTTGTTTATATACAGTATTGTTTAATTGTACTGTTGGTGTAGCATCCATTCTTGAATGTTCACCCAAAAAACCAGAATTACCATTAGCACTAATAAAGAACTGTAAAGGTTTATCAAAAAATCTATTTTGACCATCTCCATGCCAACAATTTCTTGATTTTTCTTCAATTGTAATTGGAGAATATGAATCTAAACAAATAACAAATGCTGAAGCGAAAATAGTTTCCAAAGATGCTTCATTAACTGGAGATTTACGTAAATTGTTATAAGCAGCTAACCATTCATCTCTATTTAATGTAGTTAAAGCACCTAAACCAATACCTGGAGGAGTTGGATCATTCTTGATTTGTTGTAAATGTTGATAAATTTCACCTTTGGTTAATTTATTACCGTTTTCATCATGTGTTGGAACTTTATAAAAGTTATTTTGAAAAATAACAATAAAAAAACGATTAGCTTCACCATCATAATGTTTAGTAATATCTGAACCTGGGGCTGGAACACGAGAATTATTAAACATATATTTGAAAGCATTCATACAGAATGGATTACCTTTAATAACTTCAGGTTGCAATTGTTCAGATTGAACTTGTTCCATAAATTCAATTGTATAATAAGCAATTAAAGAAGCCTTAAGTAACTGATTTTCACCAACTAAACCTCTAATATCTTTGTGAGAAAAGAAATAAGACACATATGGAACAACAGGGTCACGATATGACATATAAGCATAATCATCCCAAAATTCAGCTAACCAATTATCTTTATCTTTAGCAAATTCAGTTAACCTCAGTTGTAAAGTTTCACCAACACCACCTGGTTTAATAAAATCTTCAACTTTAGCAGAAGTTTCAGAAAATTGTTCTGCAGATAAGAAAGGTTGAACTGATTTTAAATACTTAGCAGCAGTATCTTTTAACCCAGGTACTGGTAATTTAGGTAATTGTGATTGAAATTTATATAAATCACCTTTTGGTTTAGTAGATTGATAACGTTTACCTAAAATTGGCATGATGTATTTTGAAGAAATTGGCGAGGATTTTGTGGCAACTGATACTAATTGACTTATTCTTGATTTGATCATAATTCAAAACTTCAAATTGTCTCTCTTTCTCTCTCTCTCCGGATACTGTGGTTAAACTGAGGGGGGATAAGAAAGAAAAGAAGAAAACAAAGGAAAAGAAAAAAAACTTAGGACTATTTAGGGAAATATATATATATGTGAGATACACCTATTCCTGAAAAATTTAAATCTTGGCAAATAAAAACAATTCGAGAAAAATGTAAGGGAGATTTTCACTTGAATTTATACTTCAGGTAAGTTTTGATTGGTTTGTTAAAATGGTTATGGATTTTTTCTTTTTTTTTGTGGGGGGGTGGGGCAAGTCGTGCCAACCGTTCAACATTTTTTTTTGTCTGTGCGCTTTTATCCGAGGGAAAACTTGGCCTTATACCACGGATGAAAAAAAAAGAGTAGAGAATGGCCCATTGTTTTTGAATGTTCATAGTTTTTCTGGAACTAAACTAAAATATAACTTGTGATTTGTACCTCGGGATGTGTTTACATTATAAATATAAAATCTTCAATCAATGAATATCTCACAAATGTTTAAATTACGTTTGGATTTAGTAAGATAAGGGAGTAACCCCACAAAATCTTTTCAAAAAAATAATTGTAATTCTGTAATTATAAAACTATGAGGGTTCATTATGCGCTGATTCTTATCAATTTAGTTTATCCAAGAATATCCGGGGAAATATCTCGGAGTTTTTTTCCCCGTGAACTTGGCAAGAAATTTGTTACTAGAAGTTTTCTCACAATTACCAACTCTGTTCGGAATATATATATATGGTTTCTAAGTATTTCCTCTCTCTTATCCAGTTTAATCTATATTTAGATGTATGGTTCATGTAGTTATACCGATCTCGGATCCTGAGAGTTTATAGTGAAGAAGAAGAAGAAGAAGAAAAAAAGAAATCAAAGGATATAGTATGGTATTTTTTTTTAATTATTTTCTTGTATACTAAAATTTTGAAAAAAAAAACTCCGAGATTCATTGTTAATTTCAAATCTTGGCTTGGAAAAGTGGGAAACGATTAATGATTAATGTTTCAAATTGTAATTATCATACTAAAGTTGTTAAAAGTTAAAAAAAATTGATTTAAAGTTTTTGAAAGAAAATTTTACGTTAGTTTTACGCTAGTTTTACGCTAGTTTCTTGTTAAGTTTTTGTTAAGTTTTTGTTAAGTTTTTAAGTTTTCTTGAAAATTTTATGGTAGTCTTTTGCTCCAACTTTTCTTGAAAATTTATAATTCCAAAGCTAACAGTGATTCAACTAGAGAATTGAAATATATGATCGTTCTATCTTTCAAAACCGCAATAGTTTCCAACGAGAATTAGAATTTGCAATGTAACAAACAAATTCTACAACAATCACAGACCCAGACCCAGACCCAGACACAACTAGAACAAAACAGAACAAAACAGACATTCTAGAACAGTTTCTCGCATAATTTGTAACAATGGAAATGTCATCTAAATCTAGATTGTTGCTAGGTAGAGTTATTGTCAGATAATCACTCATAGCAGTACAGAATCGGCCATCGGTAATAACGTTTCTTTATAAACAATTCACACTAAGCCACTAAGTATTCGCGTGGACCGAAGAAAAAAACTTCACCACCACGAAGCAACATTAGTAATTCTCTGTTGTGATTTTGTCTCATAAAAAAGAAAAAGATGCTGCCAAAAATCTTACATTTACAACAAAACCTTTTCGTATTAACACGTTTATATGTGTATCTAGG
Source organism: Spathaspora arborariae UFMG-19.1A (assembly GCA_000497715.1). Classification (NCBI taxonomy): domain Eukaryota; kingdom Fungi; phylum Ascomycota; class Pichiomycetes; order Serinales; family Debaryomycetaceae; genus Spathaspora; species Spathaspora arborariae. The sequence goes on from KI547145.1 coordinate 181,336, forward strand.
TATAAGTTTCGTGTTAGAACCCCTCTTATGTATATAATCAAGAGTTCCAACTGATATATTTCTTACTAAAAACTCAAAGTTACAAGTAAAACAACAAAAACTCCTGATACACCTAAATAACACATCATGAGTTCCTATATTCGATCAATTACTGGTGTTGTTTTCTTAGTTTGGTATTTATTCATTATACTAGTTGTCTATTTAGGATTTATTGAAATATTGATTAAATTCAGAAACAGAACAATACTATGGAAAAATAGCAATGAAAAACAAGTTCAAGACGATCATCAATATGAAGGTGTCAGTATAATCCGCCCTATCAAAGGAATAGACCCTGAACTTAGTTCTTGTCTTGAATCTTCCTTCTGTCAAACATATCCTACTTCAAAACTACAAATTTTATTTTGTCTTGATAACCCAGCAGATCCTGCAATACCTATAATTAAAGCATTAATCAAGAAATATTCTAATATTGATTCACAAATTTTAATTTCAGAAAATTTCAATAAAACTACAGATAAAAGTCAAGATTATTTTGGTCCAAATCCAAAAGTAAATAATTTAGCAAAGGGGTTTATACATGCTAAATATGATATTTTATGGATTTTGGATAGTAATGTATGGGCTAGTTCAAACATTTTGAAGAATTCCGTAATTACATTAAATCAAAATTTAAATAATGGAAGGCCATGTGGTGAATATCGTAAAGTTAAATTAGTTCATCATGTGCCTTTAGCATTAAGTATTTCTAAAGAAACAAATTACGATGAAGATGAATTAATTGATTTAGAATATGGAATAACCCCACAACAATCTAATGACTCAGATGAAAATACTAATCATTCAAGTAATAGTTCAAGTGCAAATGTACATATAGGAGTAGCCAAACGGAAATCTCCAATACGTCACCATTCTAGAATAACAGAACAAGAGGAACAACAATATCAAAAACCAACTCGTTTTCTTGATAAATTAGGAGCAAAATTAGATGAAATGTTTTTGCATACATCTCATTCTAAATTCTACGTGGCTTTAAACAATGTAGCAATTGCCCCTTGTGTTAATGGGAAATCCAATATGTATCGTCGTTCAGAATTAGATCGTGCAGTATCACTTATTCCCCAACATGATTCACCATTTTTCCAAGATCCTCAAGTAAAACAACAAGCTGAATATTATTCATCCCTTGGTCCTGGTCATGCAATAAAGTTTTTCTCAAGATATATTGGTGAAGATAATATGATTGGTATAGCACTTTGGGAAAATTGTTTTGCTCGTACAGGATTCACGGGAGATGTTGTTGTGCAACCAATAATTGAATCTAATAATACAGTAAATGATTATATTCAACGTCGTGTACGTTGGCTTCGAGTACGTAAATATATGGTGTTATTAGCTACATTGATTGAACCAACTACAGAATCAATTATTTGTGGTGTATATGGAACATATGCTGTATCGACGATTTTTTTCAATTCTTGGTTTAATTATAGATGGTTTATATGTCATATGATTATCTGGATGTTGACAGATTACATTCAATATCATATCTTTACTAGTCATGTGCTTGATTCAAATGAAGTTAACTACTTGCCAACATGGTTGAGATATAAACGTACAAGTTCACTGATTGATTGGTTTCGAGTTTGGGTTGTTAGAGAATGTTTGGCATTACCAATTTGGATAATGGCAATGATTGGTCATGAGATTGATTGGAGGGGCAAACCATTTGTGATTAAGAGTGATTTGACTGCAGAAGAGCTGTGGAAAAAGAATCGGTGTGTATGTCATTGACTCTCTATTCAAATGTTGATTGTAACACACACATAGGGGAGGGGGAGTCTACCCTAAAAACCTCGAGACTCCTGTTTCTGATCAATATCATATATAGATTTATAGAATATAGAAATAATCACAAGACAGAAAGACTGTTGTAAGTTAGAATTCTTCTAGACTCTTGCAACTATTTTTTGCAGTAATTTTCAACGTACACAGAAATATTTTTTCTCCAAAAGGTTTCTGGTGTCTCAAAAAGAAGGATAAGGTAGACGATTAAAAATGGGTACTTTACAGACGAGTGTTCGTGAAAAGAATACGAGAGTTAACCTTTTGTTATAAAATCACTACCCGAATTGAACACATGAAACATCATGTGAATAATTATAATTAAATGATTACTAATTATAACCCAAATTCTTACATTTCCACTTAATACAAACGTTCCCAGTACCTTGGGTTAATTATTACCTAATTAGGACATCCGAAACATGGCAGACAAATCAACGCGCGGTTTTGAAACAAAACAAAGAAAACTATCAAGTAGGGCAATACGACATAAGGGATAAAGGTACAGTAATACATGTCAACAGGAGTAAATATAGTAGGTAGATTTCTATTTTATAGTGTCTTAAGTTATCTGGGATTATCCCTCCCCTCAAATAGTATTTAAAGTTTTAAAGTAAGCTTTTTTTTACTTTTTTTTTTTTTTTAAGAAATTAAACATTTAATTTTTAATTCATGTTAGGTAATAACAAGTAACACGCGTTAAAATTGAAAAGGGAAACCAAACCAAATTAAAAAAATGTCAGAATCGGAAAACAGACAAAAAAAAGAAAAACTATAAGCCTAGTTTAAAGAAAAAGAAAAATGTCCAGGCGATGTAACCAATTAAAAAAAATGATACAGGGGTGGGCGTGTACTATTGTGAAAACAAAACACTAGGAAAGATAAATTTAGAATTACGATATTATGAGATTGTATACATTCTGTTCGTAATACTATATCTAAATAAGGAAATGATGGAGAATGTAAATACTTCTTTACCGTCTTTAAAAACCTTAGCCAGCATGTAAGAAAGTATATATATACAAGAGTAGCTCCGACTTTTCCATTTTTCCATTTTTCCATTTTCCATTTTTCCATTTATAGTTAAATTCTTTTTTATTGTCTTGTCAAATCTTAAAACAAAACCAGAATTTCAAACAGACACAAAAAGATAATAATAAAAAAGGCTTCAGGAAAATTCCGACTTTTTTTTATTATTAATGATTCCTTGTTTTTACCTTCTTTATATCATTCTTTGGTCAATTATACAAGATTAACCAAATAGTATAAAGAGTGTATAACAGATCAAACATAACTTTAGATATAGAAATTTACTAGATATTTTTACATATTCGAAACACACTACACATACTCCTACATATTCCAACAAGCATATACTATATTTACAAATACAAACTATATACCCACTATGACAGATATAATATCAGAACATATCACATCTAACCCTTCATCAAAATCACATAGTCAAGTAAACACACCAGATTTAGCATTACGTGAAGTTTGTAAAAAATGTCATCAGTTAATTCTAGAAGGCCACGCGTATGAATTAGGAGAAGATAGGTGGCATATTCTGTGTTTTATATGTTCAAAATGTTCAACCCTGTTGGGTTGTAATTCAAATTTCTTAGTATTAGGAAATGGTAATTTAATATGTTCTCAATGTTCATATAATTGTAAACAGTGTGGTCGTAAAATTGATGATTTGGCAATTTTAACTGGTGATCAGGCTTATTGTTCCAATTGTTTTAAATGTCGTAGTTGTAAACAAAATATTGAAGATTTAAGATATGCTCGAACAAGTAAGGGGTTGTTTTGTATGGATTGTCATGAGAAATTAGTTGCCAAAAAGAAGAAATATGATGCAAAGAAGAAATTGCTTGACAGGCAGAAGCAGCAGCAGCAACAGCAGCAGCAACAACAACAACAGACTCCTACTGAAATTCATGACAGTGCTAGTCTTATTCAATCATATTTTTCCAATGATAACTCCCAAATACTGGACACTCAATCAACTACGTCCCTTTCATCCAAGAATAAAAATTTACCCTTGCCTCCTAGTTTACTTAACAATACTAATTTTCCACGTATGACACCTTCACCAGAAAGAAGAGTACCAAATGTACTCCTGTCGTTAGATTCAGCTTCATCTGTACGTACAAGTATTGATGATAATAAAGCCAATCCAAGTTCAAGCGGTTCTTCTTTATATACCCCAGCAAAATACGATTATTCAATTGAAGAAGTTAAAGATGATGATTCAAATGATTCAGATGAAGCTGAAAAGCCTCGTGGGAAAACATTACGTAAACGGGGACATTCTCAATCTCAATCTCAATTATCAATTATTCCTGATAAAGTTTCAGAAAAATCTCTGCTGGAACAACTTAGTGATCGTTCAAAATTCCCAGAAATACTATCTAGTAAAACTACTCCACAAGAACAAAGTCATTTAAAACCACCAATCCCTATAACTCCTCGCATTCAACAAACTGGAGATGCCTTGCAAACTACTCAACAACAACAACAACAACAACAACAACAACAACAACAACAACAACAACAACAAAAGAACTTTTTTATTCGTTCTCCTAACCAATATCATGATAATGACTTCCATACCACTCCATTGCTGATGAATGGACTTACATCACCAATAAAACCCCAATCAGTAACCACTGACCAATCTGGTTCAAGTTCTCATGAACTGCGCCCCATAGTAAGTTCACCTTTTGCAAAAGCAAATCGTCAAGCAAGAGTTGTGGAAAGTGACGAAATACTTGCTGATGGTGTTGAAATAGATGTTTCAACAACTCCTCCAAGAACAGCAAGTCTTTCAAATACTCCATTTTTAAGCTCTCCACCTCCAAAATTACCTGTACCTAATACACCCACACCCGATGAAAATAAAGAAGTTGTAGGATTGGGATTAGGAGTAGAAGGTGTTGATTATGAACTGAATAGGGCATTACAATCGATTACTCACTCAGTGAGCAACACTGAACTACAACAACAGCAACAGGAACAAGAAAATAAACCACTTACAAGAAAATCTTCACTTTTGCGTAGTTTAAAACATCGTCGTACTTCATCAAATGGATCAACAACAACACCTACTGTGAATAAATTTAATATTTTCAAAAAGGACATCAGTGCTGAACAATCTATACATTCTAGAAAATTAAGTGAAGGTTCAATCCATAGTCTTAATGGAAGTGCCCTTATTACCCCTCCATTACATAATCGTAATAGTTTTGGAAATTTCTCCATTTTAGTTAAATCTGAAGTAATTAATGAACATAAAGTACCTGGTTTTGAAATTGTTAAAGATAAGAATGATTTAGGATTAAAGGAACTTAAATCTGAACTTGCTACTTTAGTTTCTTCTAAACAAGATTTGGAAACTAATTTACTGAATTTGAAAATGGAAAAACAACAAGTGGAAGATCATTTAAAGAATCTTTTAAGACAAGTTACTTTACAAGAATCAAGATTAGAGGAATTACATAAACAAGTTATTGATTTACAAACTACAAAATCAAGATTAATTGATGAGAACCTCCAATTGAGAGATCAAAATAAACATCTTAAACTTACGAGATCTTCAAGTTTAGAAACAGACAATTCAACTTCACCTTCACATAAACCAACAGATCTTTTGGAGTCAGTAACTGTCCTTAGTGAAGTGACACCTGAAGAAGAACAAACCACTCATAAAGCAACTAGACTTAAATTTTGGAGAAGACAAAAGAATTTAGTAACTACCTCAAGCTCGATATCATCGACAATTCCTGAAGCTGCAAGTGTTTCAAGTATCCCTTCCAGTTATCTGAGTCAAGTATTACGAGTTAATAATCAACCTAACAACAACAGTAGCAACAACAGTAGTAAATTCCAGCGTTCAATATCGACAAATATCTTGGACTCATTTTTAGGTGATCATCTGAATCCTGATCTTTTTGCAACCACTATCCAAGCAAGAGCAGATTATGAAGGTGCCAAAACTCCATTCATAATCACTAAATGTCTAATTGAAGTTGAAAGTCGTGGTTTAGAATCTGAAGGAATTTACCGAATTTCAGGAGGTAATTCTACTATTGTTGCTATAGAAACGGCATTTGCTAATTTATCACCTGGTGTAACTGAAGATAAGAAATTAACCGAATTAATGTCAGGAGATATTAATGCAGTTACATCAGCTTTAAAACGATACATGAGGAAATTGTCTGATCCAATTATCCCCTATAGTTTATATGATGAATTTATTCGAGTATCTTCAGCTAATCCAAAGGAAAGAAGAGCTCAAGAATTGAAGAAAGTGGTTCAAAAATTACCACCAGCAAATAAATATACATTATGGTTATTATGTAAACATTTAAATTTGGTTAGTTCAAAGGAAAATATTAATCGAATGGGGTATAAGAATTTAGCAGTGGTGTTTGCACCAACTTTAGCAAGAGATATTTCTGGGGAGAGAGAAATGGCCGATATGTCATTTAAAAAGGACACAACTGAATGTTTGTTAAGTGAAAGTGAAGAAGTCTTTGCTGGATATCTGGGATAGTTTTTTTTTTTTATTTTCTACATAGACACTTTTATATCAATATACGATTTTCGAATGTATTTTGAATATATATATATACAGTAAAATAAATAATGTGTAGAAGGTTACTTCTTGGAAGGTGGTGTCTCATCTGTATTTGTGGATATATGCAATGACTTGAATCAATGAATATCCTTTATCAGAGGGTTCAGATACATTTCCAATTTATTATGACCCACTCTTATTAAATGTTCAACAGCTCCAAAATCTCGTTTAGTTAAATGCAGATGTTTTTCAAATTCCCCTCGAATAAATTTTCGCCAATGATCTTGATTCTGAGTTGGTTTTGTCTTTACTGTTCGTATACATTGACGGTAAAGCTTTAATACTTCTCGTTGAAGTCCTGATAATCGAGCCATGTTCCCTTTTTGATAACTATGTTTGACCAAGCTCATGTTGTCTTTGGGATGATAATTTTTGTTCCAGGTTGCTATACGAATTTGTCCGGGTGCGAATCTCGGATAATTGTCCAAGACATACGACATTTGTGCGACATTTATGTCAAATTTATAGTTTTACATTATTACGTTTATTAGTACATATATATTAATGTCATTTTTATTATGAACCACCATCTCCAATAATTTGTACCCTTCTTACTTTAAGTTGGTGAAATCGGTTTCACCATCTCTATGACCATCACAATGAGAATGAGAACCACAAGTACAAGCATTCTTATTTCTCTTACCACATACACAAGCATCTTCAGCAGCTGGTACAACATTTTCAACATTGGCCTTATCACAATTACATTGTTGAGCAGGACGAGCACCACATGAACAAGTAGATTTTCTAGCACATACACAATCAGCAGATGAACAAGTCATTATGAAGTAGTTTTAATTATTAGTTTTAGGGTGGAAATCAAATGAAAAGAAAACTAGATCAAGATTCTAGGAGAAGGTTTTACATATTTATATTAAACTTTTATCGTACAACTTTTATTTTACTACAATTCCTGCATTTAAAGTTTGGTCACGTGTGGATGTCAACCAATAAAATTGCGAGGATTTGTAAGCTTTAGTTGACATAATATTTTGTAGATAAAAAAGAATGGTTGCAAATAGTCTGGTTTATTTTTCTCTTGCCTAAACTGGTAGTTTTAAAATTCAATAAAGTGATTTAGGCCAAATTACTCCTCGCTAAAAGATGTCATTCGTAAATTAATTTGAATTGAATCAAATTAATATAAACGTATGACATGTAGATGTGGGAAATATCCCAATACTTTAACAACTGTTAGATTTAACTGATAAGAATTATATTATATATTATTATGAAGCGATCAAACAAGAGAGTTAAATAATACCTTTAAACTAAAACACTAATAAATACAAGAAAAAAGGAATAATTTTCATCAACTTGGAGTAATTCAATAACTTACTTTTATATTATAAGTAAATATATACAGAAAAAACTAATTAAAATCAATCCTCTTCAGGAGATTTGAAATACATTTATTCTCCTACAAACTGGATATAATATATTTTTATTTAATAACAAAATAGATAATAAAAAATTCACACATAACCAAGATTATTCTTATAGTGAAGCGTACAACCTAAATTTTCTAAATTTTCTTTACTATGTGACAAGATTTATCGTTCAAAATCATGGTCGGAATTAACAAAGTAATATCTCTCTTCCAATTTTCCCAAATTCTTCTCTAAAATATCGTAAAATTCATCCTTACTTTCTTCGCTTGGACATTTACCAAGAATACAATTTCCGTCAAGGTTTAATCTATGTAAACAACTTTCTGTATTGTCTCCTTCATCAAATACAATTGAGGTTAATCCATTATCACTCAAATCCAACACATTCAATTGCTTGAAAATAGAAGGAAACATGAATTTCTTGGGAAACTTATTGTCACTGAGACCTAACGTTTTTAAACTAGGGGGGAGATAATCCATTTCCCAAGTAGTCAAGTTACAATTCCCCAAAACTAATCTTTCAACTTGAAAATTATATTTGGGATTAAATAAAGGGAATTTCAGCGTTATCCTTCCAATTGAATTACCAGATAAATTTAATTTGATAACATTAGGTGGTATCTCCCAATTATCAAAACTGGTGATTGAATTGGATGAAATGTTCAATATACGCAAATTGGTAAGCGAACTCCAATCATCATAGGATAATATATTGGAAATTTGATTCCTTGATATATCCAACTCCTGAAGTGATAATGGTAATTTTATATATTTTAAATCTTTGAATTGACACGCTGACATACACAATTCTTTCAAATTACAAGGAAATTCAAAAACTTGGTCATCTGGCCACAGAAATGGATTACAAGCAATATATAATATTTCTAAACCAGGCGGAAATGATTCTAAAAGGCCAATTCGAGATGTCCTATTATCTCTAATATCTAATTCAGTTAAATTTTCCGGCCAGCCTAACCTATCAATAATAACTTGAAACCCATCATCACCTAAATCATTCCAATGCAACGATATGTCATTTATATTGGGAGGCCATGTTTCGCCCAATATTTTTTCAAGCTTACTCAATGATATACTCAATATCTCTAAGTCCCTTGGCAACTCATCAACTCTAATGGTGCTTAAAGTACCTCCATTTAACCGTAACATCTCTAAATGGGGAGGTAATTTATGTGATAATTCCTCAAATGAACTGTCACAACCTCCAATTTGAAGACGCTGGACCAGATCAGGTATAATTAATGTAGATGAGTCAATTGAATTATCTTTATCCTCAAAATTCCACAAAGCAAGACTTGTCAATCCTTGAGGAAATTCAATTCCCAGCCAATCATACACCCAAGCAGTTATTGCCCATGCAATCTCAGTAAGTTTCTTATGGTTTTTCAATGCTAGACGATCTTCCCTTGGTTCAGGTTCAATACTATCAAATTCGACACAAAACAATTGTAGTTTTGTTAAATTAGGAAGTGAAATCAAAAAATAAACTTCTTCGTTTGAAATCTCACAATGCTCAAGTACAATTTCTAATTCAGGAATTTCCTCAATACATTCCAACATCAATACATTTTGGATGTCATTAAAATAATCATCGCGACAACTACGAATAACCAATTTCTTGGGAATAATCTTGGTTAAAATATACATACCTCTGATAATCTGACGTGTTTCAACAAATCTAACCAATTCTTCATCTTCATCGCAAGATCCCCAGAAAGGTTCATCACGAAATACAGCGGTATCAAATTCAAAACAAAGCTTCTGGGAAGAAAAATGACAAAGAAGTAAATCTCGAATGCTTTCAAAATACCAAAGGAAATCAATGAGATATTCATTTGGTAGATTTTCAAATAATTGAAGTTGGATTTCTTTTGGGAAGACGGGTAAATAATCTCTTATGAATTCGATTAACCATTCTTTGTCCGTAGTTGACGTCATTGTTAATGATTACGTTTGAAGATATACCACTAAAGATATATCGAGAGTTTTATTTAGTTCAGCAAGAAAAGAGTAGCTCCAAGTGTGTGAAATCCAACATTAAATGAGGGATAATTATTCCCAAGCTCATATTACATTCTCTTTTCTTACCTATATTGCCTATATTTAAGCAATTCTTAGATTGAACAAAATCTATGCATATCTAAAAATAGCTTTAAACTAATATACAACAAATAAAAACAATTACTTAAATAACCGCTCTAGCACAAAAAAAACATTTACACTGAAATATCTCACTTCTTAGATGATCTCTTAAGTTCCAAATACTTTTCAGCTAAATCTCCGAATTGATTACGCACCTGTTGAATATAAGCAGTATTCTCCAAATCTCCTGTATTTGGGGGAATCCCACTTGCCCCGACTGTATTTCCTTCATTTCTCAGTGCCCTCGCTAAATCTTCATCAAATTGTTGTTTAAGTGAACGGACAGTATTATCTCGAGATCCACTTATTTCTTTGTTACCAGGGGAAAAGAAAAGTGTTGATGTGTTGGCATTGTTATCTAAAAATACATTTTCATGAGTACTTTGATCATCGGTATCTATTTTTCTTCTTTTGTTAAGATCTCTGTCAGCTGAAGTCAGTTCAACTAGATCATGTTCTTCCTCACCAACTTGTGATCTTGGTTCATTAGATTGTCTTCCTAGTAATTCTTTCAACTCATCATCCAAAATTCTCAGTCTATTTGCCAATGGAGTTGCTATGTGGTCACTTTGATCTTCAGTTCTAACATCTAAAAGTTGACTAAGTCTGGTAATGCTACTTAAGTGTTGGTTCTTTTGAATAGAGGATAATTGCTCTTGACCCGGGGTATTTGGATCAAACTTATCTGATAATAATACAGGAGGTGGTGGGAAAGGTGGTGAAGAAGCTAAAATATCATCAATTATTGTTCTTCTTCTAGGAGTTCCTGGATCTTGTCCTTCTTTGACTTTTTCAGGGGAAACTGAAATGCGGTGGTACATGTCTAAAGATCTCCTGTACGTCTTAGTTATTTCAATATCTTCAGGAACATTTGGTGGCGGAAGGTCAACCTTGGCAGTACCTAATGACTGAGGTTTACCAGATATACCCATCTGCTTAGAAGCTGAGGTGGGCGGAACATAAGGTCTGCTACTAGCTTGTTCAATTGACCAGGATGGTGTATCTTCATCTTCTTGAAGTAAAACTCCCTTACGCAATGGTTTCCTGAATGCTTTATTTTCTGAGTCTGCATGTTGCTGTCCTGCATGTTGCTGCTCTGCTTGTGGATCCTGAACATATTCTGTAGATTCCTCTTCTTGGCCTTCAACATCATCAAACATCATTCCTTCGCTACCTGATGGTACTGGTTCTTCATATGCTTGTAATTGTACTCCTGCAGCCCTAGCAAAGAAAAGTTTCCACATTTCACCAAATTTATTAATCTCTTCACATTCAGCTCCATATCTTTCTATAGCCGGAATAAGTTTATCATTGACATTATCTATAGCAATTACTAATTTCCGATCAATTTCTCGTAACACAGCAATGGTTTCCAAATCTAACCTATTAACTTCAGCCTTTAATTCTTCTACTACATCATCCTGCATTTCTATGATCGATCTCCTTTTAGGAGGCATAATTGACACTCTTCTGCTCATTATTTATTGGTTGATATATTCTATTGGTACGTGTATGTTGTTTGTTTTGATCTTGATTTTAGACAGCCAAAATAAATCCGAAGTGCGTTAACCTGTAACTTTTGAACATTTTACAGGTTAACTGGCTGCCAACCATTTTTTTTTCAAAGAAAGCATCAATTTTGAGATATAAAAAGAGGGGGCAATCTATCACAAGAGAAACCGACAGGGGAGGATATGGGAAACATAATGTCAGTGTCATTTGCTCCAGAATGTACCGATGCGAAAACTAAATATGATGATTGTTTTAACAAATGGTATACTGAAAAATTCTTAAAGGGGCAATCAGTAAATAATGAATGTGAAGAGTTTTGGGATACTTATATTACATGTATCAATGCTAATTTAGCCAAGAAGGGTATTAAACCAATGTTGGATAAAGCTAGAGAAGATCAACCTTTTGCATCAGAAGAAATGAGGGAAAGTGCTGGAACAGCTGCGCCGAAAGAAGAGAAGTAGAGATATGTGCTCTATGAAAGATATTACTAGTGGATTTAGTGAATTTAATCTTGTATATAGATCTGAAAGCTTTAAGAAGTATTTTTATGTATATAATTAGCCAAAGACCAAAATAAAATTCTTGTACATTAAAGTATCTTGAGAAATATGTAGAATTCTAATGATCAAATCTCTACACTTTATACTTCAAAAAATCCAAACAAAAAAAAATGTACATTTTTTACAACATTCTATTTACAACCAACAACCAACAACAATACCAAACAATGTTAGTAGAGGAAATACCGAAATCTTCAAATGCTCAGTCATCCACAATCTACTTTAGTTCATCTATAAATCTCACAGCACGACTGATTGCCAATAAGTCACAGGGATTGGCTGGAGATGGACAAAGTTCTTCCACTTCTGACAAAAAGGGTAGAGCAAAAGTTAACTATAACGTGAATCAATTAATGAATACTCAAATGGGTGAATCTCGTGGAACAACTGGGACTGGTTCTTCGTCTGGTGCTTCTTCTGGAAGTCCTTTAAAATCTGCTCAACAAATTCAATTAGAAAGATTGGTTTCTAAACGAATTGTTGAACTAAATCAAGATTCGTCTTCTAAAACATTTGAATTACCCAAAAATTTCACATATGATACTATTCATACAAAGAAGATCTCTCAAAAATCAAGATTAGGAAATACTCCTTCAACAAAAAGAATTCTTGCTGCTAGAAGAAACTTGAATCTGTATTTTGAAGAAGAACGTAATTTAATTTCAATTAATACAATTTTACAATTGAATTATCAATTTGTTGATTTCCATGATTATGAAAATAAATCCAAATTTAAAAAACAGAAAACTCAAAAAATTTATCGTCCTAAATTAAGATTATGCTGTATCTGCGGCTCGAGTTCTAATTATTCACGCTGTTCTAATTGTGGTCTTTTCTATTGCAGCGTTAAATGTAATAATTTACATCAGCAACTGAGATGTACATAGAACTGTTTGTGTTATGCTTGGTTAAAAAAATTCCTGGCGAGTATAAGCAAAGTTTTGTACAAAGAAAATTTCTTGTGTAGTGCCTATTTTTTTTTTTGCAACCTTTGTATTTAGAATTTATTCTTTCGTTTCCTAAAAAAGGTTTACAAGAAGGTCTACAACAAATGAAATATAAGAATCTGTGTGATTTCCATTGCTGTATTACACCGTTGACCAATTCAAATTCTTAACAAAGGAGGAATTGCCGCCTGAAAGTCATTCACATGAGAAAATTCATTCTAATCTTGTTGTTTATATTGTACTTAGCAAACGCTATAGCTGAAACTGATCTAAAAAGGAAGATTATAAGAAACAATGATCACAGCGATAATACTAAAATACGTTCAAAAACTAGTCCTTCAAGAGATTATAAGAAATTGGTTGAATTTGCAAACTTGGCTACTGTTGGATATTGTGTTACCAAAGATTTACGTACTGGTCGATTAGGTGATTCTGAAACAAATTGTCTTATTAAAGCTTGTCGAAATCCAAAATTACGAGATATTGAAATTGTGAAAATTTTTGATTTTAATAATCGTGGAGAAGTTGGAAATGGATTTTATTCCCTTGATAAAAAACGAAAAACTATTATTTTGGTATTTAGAGGTACTTCATCAAGTCGTGATTGGTTAACTGATGTGAATTTTATTCCAATATCATATACTCCTATTGTTTATGATGAAAACTTTACTGAAGATTTATTTATTCTGAATGAATGTGAGGATTGTCGAGTTCATCGAGGCTTCTATAATTTCTTGAAGGATAATTCTGAAGCAATTATATCTGTCGGTGTTAAATTGAAAAAGAAATACCCTGATTATCAATTGCTAATTCTTGGACATTCCTTGGGGGCTGCATTGACAGTATTGTGTGGTATTGAATTTCAATTACTTGGATATGATCCTTTAGTTGTAACATTTGGTGGACCAAAACTTGGAAATCAACAATTTGCTGATTTTGTTGATAATTTATTTGACACTGAAGAAGTTGAACAAGAAATTGAAACAAAAAAGGATTTTTCAAGAGGATATGTACGAGTAGTTCATAAACATGATTTTATTCCTTCGTTACCTCCTTATCCATTCTTTGTTCATGCTGGTTTTGAATATTTTATTAATATCAAGTTTTTACCTCATGATGAAGAAAGTTTAGAAAGAAGAGGTTTAGACTATTCAAGCCTTTTGTCGAAACGAGATGATGAACGTGAAAAAAGAGAAGGATTTCAGTTGAAACCCTCTAAATTATGGCCTGAACAATTGGGGAAATATGAACATACTCATTATTTTAGAAAGATTACTAGTTGTAAACTTGGAGATTAGTTTATTACAAAATCTATTAGTTATATATATATGTCTATTTACAATGACTTAACATATCGTCTTTATTACAAACCTTGAATCGAGATTTTCCTAATTCTTGACCCTTTTGTAGTTCAAACTCATCCAATTTAATCCAATTGTTCCAAGTAACTATATGTTCAGGAAGTACATCAATAACATCGCCAGTTTGTTCAATAGGAATAACACAATTATTGGTCAAATCTTCTAATATTTTTTCACCAGTATCAAATGAATCCATCATGGTAGTTGCAATTACCCCTTTTGGTCCATTTTTAATCCATCCTGCAACATACCAACCTTTTTTGAATACTGAATCATCATTCTCTCTTGACTCAAGGGAAAGTACTCTACCTGACTTGTTTTGAAGTTTATTATTTTCAAACCAAATTCCCAATTCATCAAATCCAGTGAGTGATTTTCCTTGGTATCCAATTGATACAATTACAAGTTCATTAGGTTCAGTAACTGTAGTTGTAGTAGCCTTACATTTACTCATTTGAGTCAATGGATCTTGTACTAATTCATTCTTGACAAATGTAGTTGATTCAAGTAAATTAGGGTCATTTTCATTACGAGTAAACTTAACAGGTGATTTAAGATATTCTAATGACCAAGTACGTTGACATGAAGTTTCTTTCGGTTTGTTGTATTTTTCAATAATTGAGAGTTTCCGTTCATCTACTCGTCCCAAATTCAGTCTATCAATTGAAGTCAAAAGAGACTCATCCAAGGGTATAAAATTTGTATTTTTCAATTCAAATAATTCTCGAATCTCCTTGTTTGAAAATGCAGATTCTAAAACTCCTCTTCTTGCAACAATTCTAACATGTTCAACTGTACTTTTTTCAAGTAAAGCTTGAGCTTCACTTGAGATATCAGTCTTGGCCCAATGTTCAGCAGGATCAGCCAATAATATTCTAGCCACATCAAGTGCAACATTACCATTTCCTATTATACTCACTTGTTTAACTTGGTCCAACCTTGGAGGAATAAATTTATGATTTGATTTATAGTAATCTGGATGACCATTATACCAATGAACAAATTGTCGGGCAGGGATAACTCCTGGTAGATCTGCACCTGGAACATTCAATTTGTTGTCTGCTGAAGTACATCCATAAGCTAATACTATTGAATTATAATATTTCTCCAACTGAGACAAATCAATATCCTTGCCAATTTCTACATTACCTAAAAACCGGACTGAATGTTTGTTGTTCTTTCCTTCTGAAAAATCTCGCATGATATTAGTCATGTATTCTTCGCAATTCTTAACTTCAGGATGATCCGGAGCAACCCCATACCTACTTAGCCCAAAGGGAGTAGGTAATTTTTCAAAAAAGTCAATATTTAATTTAACATCAGAAGGTGATTTATGTAGTAAATGATGAGCAGTATAGAATCCCCCTGGACCTGTACCTACAATTGCAATTTTATATGAATTGGTGAAGAGTTTATTCGAATAGGAGAACCATCTTCTTCCTATAGTCTTCATCATTATTGCTGGTTTACACTGGATACTGTAGGATGTTGATGGTAGAGGAGTATATTTTGGATTTTTCATTTACAAAAACTCCATTCTGCAATAGATTCATGTTCAATCACGTGAATGTTTTGCATGAAAATTCTCAGGAGTATAAAATTTCCGAGTTCACAAATAAGTCCGAGATAGTTTAGTGGCTAGAATTACCGTTTGTCGCATGGTAGACCGGGGTTCAATTCCCCGTCTCGGAGCTTCCTTTTTATCTTTTTGTCTAGTTAGATGATATTTAACTAATATAGGTTAAATAGTAGTGAAATCTGACATTTTGAAAGGTTTATGATTTTTTTTAAAGTTTGGGTTTTGTTTTGAATGTTTCTTTTTCAGGAATTTAATGTTATTTTTTTTTGTTGTTTGATTTTACGAATTGGGAATTCCATGTTGAATTGACTTGTTGAATTGACTTGTTATTATATAACTTGCTTATTGAAATACGGGTATGTGACATGGATGAATGAAGTGTTGAGTAAAATGTAGATACATAAATTAGTTATTGAGCTTGTATAATTTTTTGGATCATATCAAATCATTTCCAGTTTCTCCAGATTTTCCTCAAAAAGATTCTGCAAGAAAAATGCGAATTGTTGCAAAAATATATTGAAAAATGTATGCAACATTTTTATAAAGAACAGAAATAATTTGTACAGATTAGGGATTTAATTGAATATAGATGGTCAAATAAGATTCATATGTGTCATATGTAACAGGAAGGTCTAAGAATTTGTAAAGATTTGTATTATAGTTAACTTGATAAACCAACATAAACGATGATTTGTTCATTTACGATGAATTAGATCATCGTAATCTGTAAAACATCACCTCTAGTGTGTTTTGAATGTCATTTTAGTTCATAATTTGTAAATAAAATAGACGTCTGAAACAATGGAAGCCGTCATTTACAAGAATTTTGTTTTATGAACTTGAACAAATTACACAGATATGTAATTGTGGATCCCAGCTATGTTTACCCCATCCTTTTTTAGTTGCAAATATACAAAACACGGTAAGGTACCCCTTAGGTACCCCCTTAGACACCCCTTAGACACCCTTAGGCTAATTATTCCAATGACTCCTTGGTTACTAAATAATATCTTTTTGGTTACTGAATTTTAGTCGCGTTTTAGTTTCTTTTTTTTTCCTTTGATTGTGAAGTTTGTTTCAAAACGGAAAAAATGTAAACTCTCATTAACATCAAATGATCTTACATAGTATCTAGCCAATACGTTAATTTATTTTTCCTTTAAATAACTTAATACATAATAAAACTAAAACTCTATACAAATGAACGTATGAATGTAATCGCTCCTCCCAAAAAGTGTCTTAATTTAATTCTCTTTTAAAACATAAAAATAACATAAAAAAATAATCCCTTAAACCCAATAATTCTCTAGCTTAAACCCATTGCCAAGTGAGTTGGATTCTACCTAAACCTGGATCAGCAATTTGCTTGAAAGCAACTGGAGACAAGTCTAAATCGTCATGAGCACAACCAACACATCTGTCAACAATAGTAACCTCAACAGAGTTACCTTCATAGAAAGCTCTAATCTTCTTACCACAGATTGGGTTATGGTTTGGGTTACCATCAATCATAGCAGCGTCAAACATGGAGTGAGAAATAGCAACAATGTAGTCAGAATCAGAGTTGACAATACCACAAGCACCCATTTCTGGATTATAATAAGTACCTTGACCAGAGAAGATTTCACCAGTTGGTCCAGAAGAAGCAACTGAGGTTGTTGGAGCTGGGGCTTCAGAAGAAGAAGTGGTTGGAGCTGGAGCTGGAGCTGGGGATGGGGCTTCAGTAGTGGTTGGTTCAGGAGCTGGGGCTTCAGTGGTTGGAGCCGGAGCTTGAGTTTGAGAAGTAGTAGTTGGTTGTTCAGTAGTAGCTGGAGCTTCAGTAGTTGGTCCAGGAAGAGGGTTACCGTTAACGTCAACAAGAACAGTGGTATAAGCAGTGACAAAAACAGTGTGTAAGGCTGGAGCAGCATTAATAGCAGTCATCAAGACTGAAGATAATAAAACACTAGATAATCTCATATTTCAAAATGAATGTATAGTTATTGTTTATAAATACAAAGGAATGTATAATAGTAAGCAAGTAGTAAACAAGTGGTAGTGAATGACTAGGGTAAATTGATTAAACAGGAAATGAGTGACTGTTTAATGCAAAAGAAAAGGTATCTTTTAATAAAAAGGAATGACGATTACTTGTAATAAAAAACTGTTTGACATTAATTAAAGTTCGAAAAGCGATTTCGCTTGATTTATATATATTTTCTACAAAAAAAAAAACTTTTCTTGGAACCTTTGAAACAAGTTTAGGAAAAGTTACGTAATATTTTAACACTGTAACCAAAAAAAAAAAAGAAAAAACAATACCCATCGTGCCTAGACAATTAAATCTTACAGATATTATATTAAAGATATTTTCTATAACTTAAAGTGAAAGGGGGAAGACTATAACTCTAAGTGATCTGACTTTTATTTTTCTCTGCGAGTCTGGACCAAAATTTTTTTTTTTGCAATTTTCCGAAGGAGAGAAAAATAAAAACAACTCGAGAAAAAGGCGGTTGGAACGAAGCAAAAAAAAAAATAATAAAA